>CM035308.1:45039-171991 GCA_002900995.3 Ganoderma boninense | reverse complement strand
AGAGTAGAGTTGCGATGGGCGATGAGGAGGGGGGACGCCCGCGCTTCGCGAGTATGAAAAGTGCTGAGATGATGGAATTTTCCCCAATTTCCCTCGGATGATTGATTGCCGCCAGAGAGCGTTCAGGCAGGTGCTTTTGTAGGGTCAGCTCGCGTCGCCTGCCGATGGGAAAGGGCCATACAGTACGTCGCGGGCCGGCGCAAGGCGTAAAAGCGGGCAGTTGGAACGCTCTAGAGCGACCGTGGCTCCGACTGGCCTTCGCCTTCGAGAGGAGCTGATTCTGTTTGCTTTCCAGGCCCGTCACGGAAAAGGGAGTCAGCAGGGTTGCCATTGAGGGCCATGGCAGAGCTCTGTCGAAGGTGGGGGGAAGGTGGGCCGGCCGCGTCGGGGGCCGTTTGTATTACAGGCGAGACCGGTGTGCCGGAGAGCACCTATACCACAGCCTACAGGACCTAGGTAATAAACGCAAGAGCCACCGAAGACAACAGAGATGAACAGAGCTGAGGCGAGGTGCGCGTGGAGAACTGCAAGATGGCTGCACCTGCCGCAACCGCTTGCTGGCACCCACGCGGGCGCCACGAAGCTGGCGCCTCGACCCAGGCCCAATGACAATTCAGTCCAAAGTTCAACTTGAACGTTCTCGAGTCCCGACTTCGACGCAGTCTTCCATCGGATTATGCGCATTACACGCCGGGAGGCCTTTTATTTGAAGCCTGTTCGGACCTTGCGAAGGTCGGATGCATATTCATAGGGTGTTGCAGTCTCCGGCCTCAGTTCAAATACCGACCATTAACTCGTCTGGACGAACTAGGTAGCGAATTTGAAGACCGTGCACAGGTAGGGGTCGCTGTCTCGAATCAGAACAAGTCGTCCTGCTGAATTCATAAGAAAATTGGACAGAGCGAAGCGAAACGCTCGACGACTCCGACGACGGCTGCTAGTCAGCCTTTAACCCCGTCGCTGCTAAGCGTGAGTTGCTTCACTGCTAGAAGCAGAATCAGGCGCCGACGCTTTAGTTTTCACAAGGTATGTATTAGAGCATCGGCTGAAGATCAATGCCGAGGAATACTACGGGTTCTGTCAGGGTTGACGCTCTGTGTGTCTGGATTGGATATCGACTAACCGTCGGGCTCGCATGTTCGCCCGCCGACTGTCCCCTGCTGGAAACCAGAAAGGTGCCCGAACTTTCGAGAGTGCTCGTAGGGCTCGCGCGAGGAAGGCTGGGGCTTTAGAAAATTCATGGGCAATGAAAACCTGTTTCGGTTGGATTCAGTTTCTATGACCATTCCATACCGAGCGATCGCGGACTGGCAGCATGGGCTGACCTTCATCAGCAACTTCCTTCTACGTTGCTCGAGACGGTATGCCTCTGTCTCACGTGATTTGGGCAGAGTTGCGGCGCTGTACGGAGTACCGTCGTGAACGAACAGATTGCCAGAAATTTGGCGTGTCAAGTCCAACGCGAATGCATTGTATGAGGGGAATGTCAATATTAAACGACCCAACCCCGAAAATTTTTCAAGAACCGCCTTTACCCCCCCTAATTTCACCCGATGTCCCACCCCCTTTAAATTTTTTTCACCTTGGGGGATCCCCTTTCCCGGAAAAAGGAATGAGTTAGCCAATCCCACGGGGGGGCCCCCCCCTTCATGGTTTCCTCGACCCTCCCCGCCGGTCAACCCAAATTCAACGGGACGACTTCGTTTGGACGGCACCCTTCCCGGGGCCCAAAACGCTAACCAGGTTGGGGAAACCCCCTTAATTTCGCGCCCGAATTTGAACCGTTGCCCCCCCCCAGGGGTTAAACGGCAGCATTCGAAAAACTTTGCAAATTTAAGGGCCTTTTGGCCGAACGAAAAATTTCCCCATTTAAACCCCTTTGAAGTGGGCGGCTAAAACCGCCGTTCTCTTCCCCTTTGAAACGGGGTTCCAAAGGCCCGGGCCCCGTGGGGGCCCCCCTGCCCAAACCACGCTCGCCCCCAAGGAAACCCACTGCAGCCCCAACCGCACCCCCCAGCTTTCAGCCGTCCGGCTTGGTTACCAGCGGCCTTGCGGGTTGGGTCATGTTCGCCGCCCGCGGCCGTTCAAACGCGATGCCCCGGGCCCAACCTTCCCGGGACACTGGGCGGCGGCAGGGGCCAGTGGGCAACCCCTTGGCGCTCCCCCTGGTCGGTAAAAGGCATTGAAATCGCTCCCTCAAAGGGCAAAGGCGTCGACCCCCCTCCTTTGGCCCCCAGCCCCCTTTTCCCGTCCGCCCCCGCCCCTAAAAGGGGAGCTCCTTCAGACACACAGTGAACTAACACCCAAACCCTTTTCCCCTTTCCTCTCGGCCCCCCTCCCACCGGAATGGGCCCACCCGCCAACTACCCAAAGGTCCCCCGGGCCCTACCTCACCGGCCCTCCCAACCTCCCCGCCCCCCTTTCCGACCCCGGGGAACTTTTGCGCCGGGGCGCCCCAAACCAATGCCGGGCAGTTCGCGCCGCAATCGCACTTTCGCCCCCCGGGCGTCCCAAAGGGACGTCGGAGGGGGGGGAAACCTTTCCCCGGGGAAGCCCGCACCTCCCCCCCGAATCGACCCCCGTCAAAACCAAACCGTCAATTTGCCGAAATCGGCCGGCGCGGGCCACCGAACTGGCGCCTTTCCCCTTGGGGGTTTTTTGGGCCAGGCCTTTGGGGGCGATTGAGGTTTTTGGTTTTGGGGGGGGCCCAACTTTTTCCCGGAGACTAAATCCCTTTGGGGGGTTTCGGGAGGGCGGCCGCGTCGAAATTTCCCAAAAAAACGGGAGAAGGCCCTTTTGGTTCAGGCCCCACCTGTTCCAAATGCAGGTTTTAAGGCCCAAATTTTTCAAGGAAATGATTATCCCGGTTGACTTGTTATTTTTTTTAGGTTTGGGGCGCACCCTTTTTTCCGGGCTTCACTTACTTGCGGATCCCTCTTTGCATTTTGCGTATTTATTCGCACTCGCTCAAAAAATTACTATTGAACCGACCCAAAACCCAAAAAAGGGGGGCCCCCGCAAAAGCCGTTGAAGGGGGCAGTCCCTTCCTTAAAAGGGGGCCCGGGGAAATTGGGCCCAGTCCCGCGCTTATATAAAAACAATCCTAAGTACCGTTGTTCTCGTCAGGGGGGCGTTCAGGCCTGCAAACTTTTTTTTAAAAAGGAAGCTTCCCCCAAAGCCCCGGGCCCGTGAAACCCCCCCCCCCCCCCCCCCCCCCCAATTCCGCACACGGGGGTTTTTTGGCCCGCTAAATCCAATTTAACGGCCTATACCCCAGAAATTTCGCCAAAGGGGCCCGGGGGCCCCAGGACGGGGGGGAACAACAAATTCCGCCTTGCCCCCTTGGCCCGGAGCGCATCGCCCCCCTTGGCGCCCACCCGCTCTCCTTGCCTCCCCGGCCCCCCCAAAAACCCGGAAGACCCGGCGGGCCGGGAAAAAAATGCGCCCTCCCGGGAGCGCGCGTGATCCCGGAGGGGGGCCAAGGTGAGGGGAAAAGCCCGGAAACAAAATGGTAAATTGGGAGAACTCTCCCGCCAGAAGGTGTTTGCCTGGGGGCGGAGAAAACTTCCGTCACGGAGGGCCAGAAGAAGGAGTGAGGGGGAAAACCCCAAAAACCCTGTGGGTCCGGGGAGCACTTGGGTGTAACCGGGGAAAACTAGGTTTTTTCCCGATTTTCCCCGAAACCCGTTAGGGTTTTTTGGGCGGCACCCGGGGGAACCCTAAAAGAGGGGGTCCGAAGCCAGTTTTCCTTTTTTTGGCCAAACCTCCCCCCCCCTTTCCCTCTCCCCCAAAACCCAAAAGGGGGATTAGAATTTTTCCTCTTTTTTGTCCCTTCCCGCTTTTCCGGCCCCCATAAGGGCCCCCCCCAGGTAAACCCCCAATTACCCGCATGGCCCCCTACGAATAATTTCCCCCCTTTCGCCCCCCTTTCGGAGCTTTCCTGAAAAAGGGCAAACGAAAACCGCTCACCCCAAAGATGGACCCACCCGGGGCCCGAAGGAGGCGCGGCCCCGGAGGGGAACCCAGGTTCTCCCCCCTTCTCAGGGGCTTTTCCCCGCGCGAACAGGGCCCCACAAAACGCAGGGTTTTCGAGTTCCGTGTGTTTCGGGGCAGTCGCGGTCGCCCTGTCCGCCGGGGAGCCTCCCTTTGAACCCCCCTTTTGGGGGGTTTACCCTTTACCCTTAGTGTGTCCAAACTGGAAACCCTTGGAACGGGCAAGTACCTCGCTTTTAACCCCCGGGCGGCCCCGGGGTTCCCTTGCCGGGGTTCGCCTCCGCCGGCGAGGTTTTCCTTGAGGCCGGGGGACCCCCCGGAAGAAGGACCGGGAAAAATTCACATATCCAAGGGTTTGGAAACCTCCCAAAGAAAACGCCCCCTTTATTCCGGAAAAGCGTTTTATAACCCTTAGCCAAACGAAAAAATTACACACTTCTTTGCGAAACCGTATTGGCCCCTTTGGGGGGTTGAAATTTAAGGCAAGAAACCCTTTTATCTAGCCGGGTGTTTTTGAAGAGGTTTCCGAGCCTTTGTGAAATTGTGGCCTTTTTTCCCGGGCCTTTTGGGAAAAAGGTAGCCCCCCAGCTGGGCGAGGGTTTTTAAACCCCATCTTAAAGGGGAAGAATTTGTTCCCAATTCACAATGACGGCCACCACCAATCGCGTGGGGGTGCCCTCCTGGAACATGTTTAAAAAACCCAGGAAGAAGGGTCTGCGTGCAAAGAAAAGGATAAGCGTTGAGTAACGCAACGGGGAACCTTGCAGGTTTAAATTTTGGGGAAAAAAGGATACGGAAACCCCCCAACCGCCCGGTGCCTTCGTCCCGGGGGTTTGGGGTAGGCATGACCTTGGGCTATTGGGAAGTGGCCGGGGGTTTTGGACTTAAAGGAACATTTTCCCACAGACCAAGGGGCCCAAAGGGCCGGGCCGGCCCGGAGACAAAAATTTCACCAAGGGGGCCCGGGTTTGGTTCGGACCGCGGGTGTTGGGGACGGGCGTGCCGTGAGGGGTTTTGTTGAAGGCCCTTTAAAAGGCACGGGGTAGTGCCCAGGTCGGGGGACCCATGGGTTCAAAAAGGGACCATATCCCCGGGAAAGCGCCGCCGGCGTTTCCCCTTGCCATTGGGGAAAACTTGGCCGGTCTTGGGGTTTTAGAAACCCCGAAGGCCGGGGGGGAAATCCCGGGTAAATCCCCCGGCGGGTTCCAAAAAAAAAAACCCCCCCCCCTTTGGAGCGATCCCCCCCCCTTTCCGGGGGGAAACGGGGGCGGGAAACCCAACCCTTTCAAGACGGGGCCAAGAAACCCCCAAGGGGGGGTGGCCCTTCAACCCGGGCGTACCCCCTTTCAGCCCACTCTATGGAATTCGGTAACGGGAAAAACCCCCGGGGTTCTCCGACCGGGTACGGGCCGACGCGCCGGAAAAAAGATTCTCGTTAATTAAAAATTTTTTGGGAACCCCGGTCCTTCAATTCCGTTAACATACCGGGTGTTAGGAGCGGGCAAGCCGGTCCCTTTTTTTAAAGCAAAGGGGGGCACAGGGTGAAGCATTAAACTGCGAGAAGCGCGTGCTCAAAGGGGTTTTGAACGAAATAAGGGGAAGGGCCCCGGGCAAGGCCGGGTCCGAGGAAGGGCCCTTTCCTTTCGCGGAGGTGGAAACCGTAATGCAAGGTAGAGGTTCGGGGCCCCAAGCTTTTGGACCCCCCAAATTAGAAAATTCCCCCGGGAGCACCCCAAACTTTTAATGCACACCGGCAAAGATTGAAAGGGCAGAGTATTCCACCCCCAACTTCCTTGCCCTCCCCTTTAGCCGTTGTTTTAAATCTTGCGGGTTGCCCCCCTAAAACGTCCCGGGCCCCCTTGGCGTGTAAGCCGGTCTTTGGGGGTAAACCGGGGAATTTAATGAATTCGTGGGCAATAACCAAGGCCCTTTTTGGGGCCTTTTGGGGGGAAACCCCGGGGGACTCAATAAACCAGGGCCGGTGTTTAACCCGGGGGTATTCTATTTTTTCCCTGGAAGAGCCCCGGGTTAAAAAAAATTTGTGCCTTCCAACCCGCCGGTCCCGGCTTCAACTGCTTTGCCACGCACCCCCGGGGTAAGTTCATCGCTATTTCGAGAAGGGGGGTCTACCTGTGGGGGGGGCCCCAATCTAGGGTCCTCCCAAGCCCCAAAAGCCCCCCCAATCCCTTTTTCCCTATAAACCCCGGGCAAACTCCTTTAATCTTTTATTGGACTGACGGAAATCCACCTTATTCTTCCACTATCTTCCAGGGCCGCGTGCAAGCGTCTAAACAAAAGAAAACGCGTTTATTTGTCCGTGAAACTGATTTTGGGGGGGGGTTTTCCCTCATCTTATTTCCCGGCACCGCAATTGCCCTGCCCGGCGTTCGCCCGGCCCAAACGATTTCCCCCCCCAATGGCCGCCTCCACCGCCGGGGTTTCGGAGGGGGCCGCCGGCAAAGTTCGGCGTACCGAGGGCCTCCGCAGACAGCGGGCGCTGGCCGCGCAAAACGGCAGCCCCGACTGCGCTCGCTTCTACGACGACGCTGCTCGTCACCTCTCGCCCGGCCGCGGAATGCAGCGACCTCGCTTCTTTAGCTCGATGGACGCCAGGTCGCGACGCTGCCTCGTACCGCTGTTCTCGCGCTCGTCGGTGGGGTGCGAGCGGTGGGAAGGAGAGCGTGGCGTGTACTTCTCGGTGCGTTTGAGACTGCTCTAAATGCGACCGACTAAGTGTGTATCGATACATGATAATTATGGGGGACGTTCCCTGTACGTGGCGGACGTGCTGCAGCAACCTTGCGCGCGCGCGTGACTGGCGGGCCCTGCGGTTCAACATCGCATACAGGCTGCATGTGGGACCGGCACGAGGAAGCGGGAGGAGGGCGACGTACGATTTCTGAGCCGGCTGTTTCCAGGGCCCGCTGCGTGCAGAGCCGTAATAGGTGAGCCGGGTCGCCGCAAACGGGATGAATTTCTGTGTGGGGGCTCGTACGTAACGCATGTGTTGTTGGGCCCTGCTCGGCTGGAGCTGGACGCGTCCGCAGGCTGGGGGTGGATTCAGAGGCGTACCGGAGCCGACAGAGGTGAGGTGGCGACTGAGCGACGATCCCGAGCACAGGTCCAGGTCGTATTCATGCAGGGGAGACGAGAGCGGGTGCGCAGACGAGGAAAGAGCTCCAGGTGAGAGTCGCAGAGAGAAATCGTCGGCGAGTTGACAAAATGCATGCAGAAGGAGACCCTCAGCTCTGCAGCGGCATGCGAAGGCCCCTCCAAGCGCGCAGCCTCAGTTCCACGTGACACTCAATCAGGCAACCCACCCGCGGGGCCACATTCCACTCGCACACGACAGCGGCCTGATTCTGGCGGTACGGAGGACGAGATAAGGTCTATTCCAATGCAGAGCACAGGGAACGACCCACAGGACCACCAACGGTACGTATATGCGTAGACTCGGAGATCAAGCCGAATACGAATGCGAAGGCGCATGCCCAACGGCGGACATATGCGCATGCGCTAATAAACACTCTAAGAAGAGAGGGAGGAGGCCTGTTCAACGAGCCGTGAAAACAGTGTCCATTCCGGGGGCGGGAGGAGAGAAGGTGCATACTACGTGTGGAAAAAGGGTAGTACAAGAAGAGGCCGGGAACGGGAGGCCAGCAGAAGAGAGATAGGTGCAAGGTGCAAGGGAGGGGTGTTCTACACTACTAGGTACTGCTGAACGGGCCCGAGGGGGCTCTGAATCAATCGTCCGGTGCTGGGGCTTGTATAGGCGTACATGAATGGATGCATGAGAGTTCGTGTACGATTCGTGAGGTAAGATGCGATGATGTGTAGATCATAGTCGACTGGCGAGGAGGGAGGATGAGGGTAGGCTAGGATAGGATAGGTACGGTAGGGGGCAGTGGATAGTATTGATATTATGGGCTAAGTGTGGGGTGGCAGAGGTCGTAGACAGATTAACATCCGTCATACTGCGAGTTTCGGGGGAATGTATATCCCGCCTGGTCCCATGTTGTGAGATTTGGGTTCGAGTATGCATTCAGGTGGCTGTAGGGTAGGGCGGTCACGGTCATCAGACACAGTCACGCTTACATCCAGGAGAGAAAACAGAGTGCGTACTTCTTGATGTAGTTTGCTGTGGGTCGCGACGACGGATCACACGAGTACGAGTCCTCGCCAATGACCTCGTCGCGCTGGGTAGATGCGCACGTAATCCACATACATGCTCACGGGGAACGTGAGGTGCTGGAAGTCCTGTTTCTGGAACCCGGCTATATGCACAGTCAGCCACGCGTACTCAAAACGCCGGAGAGAAGGGGCCACTTACGTGCCATGCCCAAGTTGAAGATAACGTACTGTCCCCAGGCGCGTGCGAGTCAGCGAGCCACCCAATGGTAGGAGGACACCCAAAAACACCCAAAACACTCACCATGGGCTCCTCTGGCACGACTCTAGCGCTGATCTGCGACGTAGAATCGGGCCCAATCGTCGCCGCAGTCATCGTCCACGCCTCCTGGCCGTTCGCGACCCATGTAATGAACCCGTCGCTGCGCTTATTCGGGTTCGAGAACCACTCGAACCCGTACGCCGCGTACCCCTGGCCGTTGTACTTGGAGTTGTCGATGTCCGTGACGGCCGACACCGCCTGCTGGTACACGCCGCCCTTGTACGTGTTGAAGTGCGTGATCGACGCGTTGTAGATCGGCGACACGTCCGACGTGTTCACGAACTCGTACTGGTAGTTGTACGGCGCCGTCTGGAAGCTCTGCGACACCTGCGCCTGGAACCGGCTCGTGTCGATCTGCGTCTCGAAGATGTCGATTTCCGGTACCCGCGCCCCACGCCACCGACGGCCCCGGGTGGTCCGACCACCGGGCACGTGCACGCGGGAACTTCTGCCCAGATGAAGCTTCAGCGGCCGCCGTCAGCCCCGCCCGTCGCGTCCACCGCGGGCTGCTTTTGTCCGCGGTCGTTCTGGTTCGGAACGTCCCCAGGTCGCAGGTCGCGTAAGCTGTACGGCCAGGTGCCCTCGTCGTAGCGCCGTAGCCTGCGCGGCCCTGCGCAACGATGCCAAGTAAGCTCAACCACGCGGGAACTGGAACTGGAGCGGAATAGACGCACGAGGTTGCCCATCGTCCACGCTGCGGCCAGAGCCCAGGAGCGTTCGGACTGCCCGGGCATGTGACTGAGACCTCGACGTATCCGGTAGTGAAGCACAACTTGTTCCACGACTGCAGCATGCCGCTCATGAAGTTCAGGTCGTGGTTCGCCTTCTCGGACATTGTGATCACCAGCTTGCCGTTCTGCGTCGTGATCGCGGATGGGTCGTACCACTCGAGATCGCCCGTGGGCCAGTAGTGCAGGTCCACCGCCTCCCAGTACGGTCGTCGCCAGGGTAGAACGTCCGCGTCCCTTGTTGAACTCGTCGCGAAAACGAGACTGTACGACTTACCGTCCAGGCCTGTCCGCGAGCGCGCGCTCGAAGGCGTATCTGAGTCGATCAACTGGGGAAGTTCGTGAGTTGTGGTACTTGGCCCGCATCCGTGACGCCCCCGAGGTTGAAGCCCGCGATCTTCGGAGGCTCGTGGATGTAGTGGTCGATGATAGGGTACCCGGCGAAGAGGACGATGAGGCCGGCGGTGATGAAGATGAGCGCGGAGGCGTTCAGCCAGCCTCGTGACGAGAAGGGAGCACATCGGCGTCCAGAGCAGCGTCTCGGACGGGGTCAGGGTTTGTGAAGGGCATCGTCTAGGTCGGGATCCTTGGTATCCCACATGTAGGGATATTGTTGTAACAGTGGCGGTCGTCCCTGTGGCCGCCGCGGTCGTGAGCTTCTCGTTTGTCGTGCCGACGGAGATTTCGGAGGGGACGTTGCTGAATCGCGAGTTGGTGCCATACCCGCGCGACCGTTCGTCATCGTTGGATCATACTATCACACATGTATGCATGTGAGGACGCCTGGGATTGCTCCAAGACGGCAGGACGCACCGAATATGGCCCGTATCCCCCTCCGATGTGTCCTGTGGCCACTCCTTGGTCGTATCGTTCTTTTGACTGAGGTGACTTGTAGACGCCCGCGGCTGGTTGAATGCCTGCGGTTGTGGCGGCTGGGCATATGCCCGGCTGCCTGTTGGGCTCTGGGAACAGCATAGTACTGGTTTGTGGAGAGGAGGCACTCGCCGGGGCGGAGGGGGCATAGTGGGTCGTTACAAGAGGCGAAGGCCTGCGCAACGAAGGTTGGAAGGGAGTGGAGCACCCGGAGCACCCGTGTAGGTTGTGGGTAGCTATATTTGCTACACCGCAAGTAGACGGTGGAAAGCGCGGGACGGGGGTCGTAAGCGTCGTATGCACAGATCAGCCGGGGTGGGCTTGACGAAGGAGAAGGGGAAGGTGGAGGTGGAGGAGGGCCAGATTTGGGCGACCACGGACGGCGAGGATTGCCGCGTGGTTCAACTTTGTCCGCCGAATTCGGACAGGATTCGGACACGGATGGCGGTGCCGGGCTATTCTCGTTACCCCTCCTACGTTATCCAAATTCAAAAATTCAACTCCTTCGCTGCTCGCAAGCAAACAGATCGACGCGCTAACGTATAATTCCATGCACTGCTCATCGGTCGGTTTGGTGAACTTCTGGCATGTCAGAGGACGCGCTCAAGTAACTCAAGGGTGGCGGCTGCGGATCCAGCCTCCGGAATCGCTTGACGTCACATATAGTCGGTGCATTTGCGCCGCCCCGGGCCCGGCTATGCTAAGTTACGAATACCTCTCTCACAAGGACGCGCAGTCCCACGCATTCTCCCAACTTCCCAGCCTTTTTTCCTAGACCTCGACGATCCTCGCCCCATCACCCCCCCTCCACAAATGCAACCGTGCCCTCGATGGAGTGGAAAACGACGCCTCGAGCACTCCCTCGAGCCATAACTTACTGTTGAATGCTTCACGGTGACACCAGGTACATACTAACTCCAACAAAAACCGGCTGCTACGCACATGCATACGTAACTCCGCTCATGTGGAATGCAGTCAATGCTCATGGCCCTCGGGCAGCAGCACCGTGATCAAATACGGCGTCGCGATCCCAGCCAGCATGACCAAAAGCCTCCTGCGGCCGCCCTCCCCACCCTCCTCGTGCGCGTGCGCAAGGGTTGGCTGCAGCACCGTCGCCACGTACAGGAACGTTCCCCCCTATATCATGTCATCGATAACACACGTTAGGTCGGTTTCGCATAGAGCAGTCTCAGAACGCACCGAGAATAGCAGCGCCACGCTCTCCCAGCCGCCGCCACCCCCGCCGACGAGCGCGAGAACAGCGTACGAGGCCAGCGTCGCGACCGGCGTCATCGAGCTAAAGATAGCGAGGTGTCGCCTGCATTCCGCGGCCGGCAGAGAGGTGGAGAGCAGCGTCGTCGTGAGAGCGAGCGCAGTCGGGGCTGGGCAGTAAATTGTAATCGTCAGTAATGGAGCCTCTTATCAGCGATGCCGGAAATTGCTGTGGAACTAGCACTGGAACTCGTTCTGTCTATGTCTAAGCTTACCCACCTTTGTGGACGACCAGTGCGAGGAAGACGGCGACGAACGCCCGCGACTGCGCCGAGTCCTCGCGCGTGCCCGACGCGGAGAGCGCGGCCGAGCCCATCGCGATCCCATCCACGAACGCGTGCACGGCGAGCCCGAAGGTGAGTGGATACGCGCGCTGCTGCAGTTCTGCGTTCACCGCCCCCGTGTGCGCGGCCGAGCGAGCTCGCGTGTCTTGCGCGACGCCCTCGGTACGCTCGAGCTCGCCGAGCTCGACGTCGAATTCCACCGAAGACCCGCCGGTCGGTGGAGGCAAGGGCGCATGGGCTGAGAGCTGGCGCTCTATGACGAGCATGAAGGCGAACCCGCTCAAAAGGGACAGCGCAATCGCGGATCGAGGTGCATGGGATGAGACGATGCCAGATACACCCCTTCCTCACAAATGGCGTGAGTATGCGACGGTAAGACAAGGTGAGCGCGCTACATACTCAGGTATTACGACGCCCAATGCTGCACCGAGAAGCAGTCCGGCGCCATAGGTGGTCAAGGAATCTAAGGTGGATTCTATAAAATCACGTCAGTCAGCACATAGCCAGATGTATGCGCAGCCGCCATCCTGCCCCGTAAGTAGCGAACAGCCACTGAGGTGTTGTGCGGGTTCGGTTCTTGTCAGTTGCACACATTAAGAAGTACCGCCCCACGGTATCCACGAGGTAGACGCGGTTTCCTGTTCCACCACATGCGATGAATTCGTCCACCGTGTGCGGTTGCGCATCGGCAAAGCAGTGACACCGCGCGCGGAAGGATGCGGCGGTAATAGTGAAGAGCACGACTTCTCACTTCATCCGCTGCCTGCTCATTCCATGCGCATGGTGGACAGAATGACCACCCGGCGTAAGTCTACGGGAGCTCTAGGACTCACTTTGGAACGTCACAGCCAAGGGGAGCATCCCCATCCCAAACGAGGCCGCCCCAAGGAGGCCTGCCGTGAAGATGGCCGAGCTGAGACTCATAACTTCTTCCCGGTTACCCGAGAAACAGATTCCGGCTTCAGCGACTCGCCAAGGGCGGTCGGCAGTTCCACGTTCGGTAGAGGAAGGTCGAAGGCTTTCGCAGTGGTAAGGTGGAAGATCGAATACGGCCTAAAGGGGAGAGGGCAAGGATATGGAGAATACAAGGACTACTCTGTCATGGTCAGGGAGGAGTGTTTGCGAGGAGTGCTGCTATGGACCGGTGTTGGATGCTGCGGTCGTGGACGTCGCTCATCTTCGGGAGGTCGTCACGGCGCCTCGACCTCTCTCGAACCTGCAAGCATTCAATTCTTCCACGTGACCGACGCTCCAGCGTTAAGGAAAGCAACTTGAACCTCTGAGATCTGAGGCCTTCCGCACTCCAGGTTGTTCTGCTTCCTCTATGAACAATATTCGTACAAAGACCGCTCTCGGAGCACTTGCGCTTCATCAGCACTGTTTAAATTGCTTACATCCCAAATGCTGCCCACCATCTTGCCTGACCGCCTTTATATAGTACATATGGGACCGCGAGCCTAGCTCCGGCATCCTGAAGCGACTCGGGATACGTAGGCGGAGGTGAAGGTGAGCGCGGAAGCGTTTCAATAATTGCGCATCATCGAGCTCATTCTTCTTCTGACGCGTCCGTCACTGTAGCCGATGTCGATGACCAGGCGCGTAGACAACCGATGACCAGACAATTGCAATATAAGTAAGACATGCAGCGAGGAGCTACGCCTGCAAACTCGACTCGAGCCCAGCTGCCCCATTGGGACTCTTTCGTGTGTCTCGCATCATGAAGGCCGGCTTCGTCTTCCTCGCCCTCGCCGCCTCCGCCCTCGCACAGAAGGTGGTGATCGCCTCCCCGAAGGAGAACGCAGAGGTGACCGCCGGTGGCACTCTGCTGGTCGCGATCGACCGACCGGTATGTCCCCACCCCAAGCTCTTCGGCGTTCTCTGCGCCAGCCCCACTCACAATGAATCACGACTCCAATTGCTGCTCCTCACCACTGGCACAGGCCGCAGAGACGCCGTCGACGGACGTCGCGGTGATCATCGGCCTGCAGTCCTGCAGCGGCAGCGATAACTGCGACGCGGTGGCGGCCGACTACGCCCGCGTGCTCTACCATGGGCCCTTCACACCCAAGCCGGTCGACGGCCACGCCGACGTCTCGCACAACTACACCGTCCGGATCCCGCAGAACACCGCTGCGGGCCGGGCCCTCCTCCAGGTCGCCCATTTCTTCTACGCCGGGGTGCGTGCCGTGTTGCTCGTTCGTACTGTGGTGATACTAATGATTGCGGCTGGAACTTCGAACGTGAAGGCGGCCCACCATCCCCAGATGGAGACTCTGCACACGGTCATCCATATCACGCCCGCGCCCTCCTCTTGAGAGACTGAAGGCGACTCAGGGCGGCTGTCTGGCGGTGTTGTCTCGTAATCCTACATTCCAGCATGATAATCTTAATCCTGCAATGTATGCTCACCCGTAATGACGTCACGTCATCGCTTAGTCTTAATTCCAGCATTCGCTATGACCCCATTCTGCACTGAGTCTTCGTAGACATCTTCAGCATGCCGCCCAGGTCCAGTCCTCCCCTTCACCGACGGGATGTGGGCTGGCCGTGGGCGCCGTCGAGTGTGACATGGTCCAAGCTAGAATACGTATGGCAATAAATGAGGTAAACACGCACCGCCAGCTGGGTTGAAACAAACAACAGCTCCCTAGACTGCACCGCAACACTAAGATGCGACGAAATTTCACAGAAGGTCAGAAAGCCCAAGTCTGACAAAGCAGCGGACTAAGATTAAGTACGTTTGTCTTCAGGCCTATAAGGTTGCAACGCGGGCAACGCTTGCGCCCAATACGGATTGCCCGAAAAGAAGTTCGTCAGTATTGTTTCGCCCATTTGCGACATAGCGATGTATGATGGTAACGACAGTTAGCTAAACGGAACTACATTACGATGACGAATGTTCATGTTGAGAGTTAGTCCAGAGTCCATGGTAGTATGTGGTATGGTATGCACGGTCCATTAACGATTCCAGTTCCATGCGCAAGGCCTCAGGAAACCATCGCCAGTGCTGAGCAGGCGAGAGCGACGGCAGAGGCGAACGCGCCTGCGCGCGCCGGACTTAAGAGACGACGAGGGTGACGTTGACGAACTCGTACAAGGGCTCCGAGCTCGCCTACATCACAAAATCAAATAAGAAACATAGAGCGATCAGCACCCCCTCTAGACTCGAGAGGTCAGAAGGAGAGGGAACTCACCCCGACGACGGACAGGTGTGCGATGCCCAGGCTGACCTGGCCCGCGGAGAAGGACGACGGGACGGTGACCTCGAAGTTCTCGTGGGGCGGCTTTGTGGGGTCGTTGTTGTCGTACTGCGGGTTGTACGCGCCCGTGTAGACGAGGTTGCCGAGCACCTGGGTGACGTCGGTCGACGCGCACTGCGACGTGCCCTTCGGGCCGCCGCACGGCCAGAGCCCGATCGCGATCCCGACTTCCGTCGACCCGGTGAGCGAGTTCTGTGCGCATATAGCAGGCCCGTGTCAACGAACGCTAACGGGAGGAGGGGGAGGGAAGGAGGGGAATTTGATGCGTACGGGTCGGTCCACCTCGACGGTGATGTTGCTCCCGGCCTTGACCTCGGCGAGGTTCGCGGGGGCGCCGATCTGGATGCGCTGGGCGAGCGCGGACGCGGCGAAGGCGACAAGAGCGAGAGCGAACTTCATGGTGCCGGATAGGGGGTGGGTGGGATGTTGGGAGACGAGGAGGAATAGAGGGTGACGGGAGGAGGGAAGACCAAAGAGGTGAAGAACAAAGGTCGGCGGACGCACCTCTTTATATGGAGCTCCCGAGCAGCGCTGCCGACCCAAAGAGTCGTAACGCGTTACGTCGCCAAGAATACTGCCAAAGCCCTTACGCAGCCCTGGTCTACACCCAGCCTCGTCTGCCTTGCCGACCCCACAGGCCTTTGCGATGTTTCGCTCATCAGCTCGCTGGCTATGCGGGTGGACCTCCGTGATCGGCCGATGTATGTCTCATGACTGGGGAGTCAAATCACGGCTGTAAAGCAGTGGCGGAACGTGATTGAGTTCATACCAAGTTCATCCATTATTGTGAAGGAAACGCGTTTGCAGTGCGGCGCACCAATTGGCGCGTCGCCCATCGGCGGGAGTGGGGCCGACGTCGAAGCGTGCCAGTGGAGGGACTGCCATTTTCCTGACGCCCGCCGGATGAATGTACATAGGTTGGTTGCTGGGGTCCATGAGTACATGCCGAGAGGTAGAGCCGTTGCGGTGGTCGCGCAGAGGCATGAGCGATGCAGCGTGCAAGGTTAACATAGAGAGACTAGAGCGGAGTTGGTTGATTTCAGCACGGATCACTGGGACTTCGCTTGCACCTTGAGTCGAAAATAAACATAGAGGCTCATAGAGGCTGATCAATTGGACTAGATAGACCGGCCAAAGATCTCCGCTGTGCGCAAGGGTACAGCGAATGTCGCTCGCTGCTTGGAGGCGGAAGCTGGCGGGAGGTAGAGAAGAGAAGCTCGAACGGGCATGAACGCCCGCCGGATCGAGCGAGACAATCGACTGACGTCATGCCGATCCGAACCTCGGTAATATAAGCGCCGTTTGTGAGCTGCCGCCACAAAATGCTCTCCCCGGGCCCCCTTGAGATCTCAAGCTGAAGCGCGACTCGCCGACGGCCTTCACGGTCTTTCGCGGGCTGACTTTTGGCAGTCTTGCAGTGGACAAGAGATCAAGTAAATTTTTTTGAGCGAGGACGAGATGATAGTACGCAAAATATGCAAATGAGGGGATCTCGCAATGTAGTGTACGCCGGTAAAACAAAGGTACGACGGCAACCCAAGCCACATAAAACAAGTAGTACGAAGTACAACCGCATGAATACTAATCAATTCCTTTGTAAACTATATCCGAAAGGTCCGTTAGCCCCCAGGCGTCCGTCATGTTGTCATTCAGTCAGTCATCCTGAATCCATTTTAGACCTTCCTCGTTCACGTTCGTTTCGTGAATATGCAGACGCGAGTCACGCGACTCAGGACCCAATCTTCAGGGTGATGTTCAGCGTCTCCATGAACGGCATAAGCCCCGCCTAAGACAAAAACACACCCCGTCAACAACGGCCCCCGCAAAGCCACTGGCAAAACATACCCCGATCAGCGAAAAGTGCGCCACGTTCAGGCTGGCCTCGCTGCCAGGCGCGAAGTGCGCGGGCACTGTGACCGTGAAGTTCTCGTACGGGGGCTTCCAGTACGCGGCGGGGTCGAGCTGCGGGTCGTACGGCCCGCTGTAGACGAGCGTGCCCATCACCTCGCTGACGTCCGTCTGGTTGCACGCGCCGGTGCACGGCCAGAACCCGATCGCGATTGCGACCTCTTGCGAGCTGCTCAACGTCATCTGTATGGGAGTCGCCGCGGCGCATATTAGTTGCTACAGACCACCTGCGGGGAAGGGGCAGCGGAAGGACGTACGGGACGGTCGAGCTCGACGGTCACGTTACTTCCGGGCTTGACCGTGGACCACTCGGCGGGGGCGCCGATCTGGCAGCGCTGCGCGAGCGCAGACGCGACGAGGAAGGCGAGGGTGAAGAGGTAGTAGTAGTACAGCATAGTGACGTGAACTGTAAGTGAGCCGCGCCTCGAGGTTGCTGGGGTGAGTGCGGAGTACTAGTAGAGGTGGCTCGGCGCGCAAGTGAAGTGGAGTCGACGCAAATCGTCTTCGAGATCGAGAACAGTCATACTCAATAGCCTTTTTATACCGCACTCGAGGGGGAGCGCCTAAATCGCGCTAGCTCAATCCGACGCATGCGCCGCCGCCGACGTCGTCGGATATGACGGTCTGGTATGTGCGAGAAGGCATCTGCAGTCTGAGCACGATCCAGGAAGAGAAGGCGGGCGAAGGCATGACCCCGAACTCCGCAAGGCGCGCTGCGTGAGACCACAGCTCTGGGTGGATCCGCTGGCACACATGATCCTGCCTGGGGTGCCGACTGAATGCTGCAGCCTGCCGTGGTCTTGCTGGGGCGAGAGTGGAGAAGTTGGTGATTAAGGTGGAGGAACCGCGCTATCGGATGCGCGTGGGCTCCGGAAGGCAGTTGCAGGCCGACCAGGCAGAATCGCGGCGGATGGGGATGCATGGCCGTCGACTGAGTCACTAGGTGGACTTAGACGGGGTGTAAAGGTGTGCCGTTCGGCGGTCAAAGGACTTCAATTCCCTGCATCTGTTGTCGCGAATGCTGCACGTACCGGCATGTGGAGGGGTTGACAAGAATTCTATTCGGGGCGGCCGTGAAGTGGATGGGCTGTGCCCACCACTGGCACGAGCTTGGGGTGTGGTCCCTGCCGAACGCCTGCCAAGTACATGAGGGCTACGTGCAGGATCCCGTCGAATCGGATCCTTGACCTGCTGTCTTTGGATTGGAAGTCGAAGAAGGAAAAGCCTAGCTGAACGGCCTCGCGGCGTGGCATGGGATGCATACCTCAGTATCACTCATTTACGCGAGGCACATGGGGATTCGAAGGGAATGAAAGATCCTCGAAGCGGGACGTCCCAACGGGAGTGAACCTATTACTCGGAGAGCTCATGGCGCGGTTCAATGAAACGTACTTACTGCAGCGCTTGGCCATCGATGTAGAATGATATGACATCCCCTCATACAATGCACTTCGCGTTGGACTTGACACGCCAAATGCTGGAATCTGTTCGTTCACCGACGGTACCCCGTACAGCCCGCAACTCTGCTTCATTCACGTGAGACAGAAGGCATACCGTTCTCGAGCAAACGAGAAGGAAGTTGCTGTAGAAGGTCAGCCCATGCGGCCGTCCGCGATCGCTCGGATGAAATATGGTCATAGAAGACTGAATACCAACCGAAACAGGGTTCTCATTGCCCCATGAACTAGCCTTAGCCTCCTCGCGCGAGCCCTACGAGCATCTTCGTAAAGTTCTGGGGCCCGTTTCTTGGTTTTCCTAGAGCAGATGGGACAGTCGGCGGGCGAACATTGCAGAGCCCGACGGTTAGTCGATATCCAAGCAGACACACAACGCGTCAACCCTGACAGAACACCGTCAGTATTCCTCGGCATAATTTCAGCCCGACTGCCTCTACATACATACCTTGTGAAAACGTACGCGTCGGCCGCCTGATTCTGCTTCTAGTCAGGAAAGCAACTGACGCTTAGCATGCGACGGGGTTAACGGGCTGAGCTTAGCATGGCCGTCGTCGGGGTCGACGCGTCGCTTCGCTCTGTCCAATTTTCTTAGAATTCAGCAAGGACGACTTTTCTGATTCGAGACAGCGACGTACCTGTGCCACGGGTCTTCAAAATTCGCTAACCTAGGTTCGTCCAGACGAGTTAATTGGTCGGTATTTGAACTTGAGGCCGAGACTGCAACACCCTATAGAATATGACATACCTGGACCTCGCAAGGTCCGAACAGCTTCGACAATAAAAAGGCCTCCGGCCGTGTATGCGCATAAATCCGATGGAAGACTGCGTCGAGAGTCGGGACTCGAGAACGTTCAAGTTGAACTTGGACTGAATTGTCATTGGGCCTGGGTCGGAGGCGCCAGCTTCGTGGCGCTCCGGCGTGGTGCCAGCAAGCGCGTTGCGGCAGTGCAGCCATCTTGCAGTCTCCCACCGCCACCTCGCCTCAGCCTCTTCTCAGTCTGCTGGTGTCTTTCGGTGGCCTCTTGCGTTTATTACCTAGGTCCTGTAGGCTGTGGTCTAAGGTGCATCTCCGGCAGCACCGGTCTCGCCGTCAATACAAACGGCCTCGACGGCGGCCGGCCCACCTTCCCCGCACCTTCGACAGAGCTCTGCCATGGCCATGTCAATGGGCAAGCCCTGCTGACTCCGCTTGCCGTGACGGGCCTGGAAAGCAGCACTTGAATCAGCTCCTCTCGAAGGCGAAGGCCAGTCGGAGCCAGCGGTCGGCTCTAGAGCGTCTCCAGACTGCCCGCTTGACCGCCTTGCGGCCGGCCTGCGACTGTACTGTATTGGCTTCCATCGGCAGGCGACGCGACGCTTGACAGTACAAAAGCACCTGCCTGAACGCTCTCTGGCGGCAATCAATCACATCCGAGGAACTCGGAACATCCATCCATCTCAGCACTACATACTCGCAAGCGCGGCTGCCCCCATCCTCATCTGCCCATCGCAACTCTACATCTGCCCTCTGCTTACGACCACCACCATGAAGTCTGTTCTCGCTGTCCTTGCGCTCGTCGCCTCAGCCTATGCCCAGGGCATCAAGATCGCTGCTCCCGCCGCGAACTCGCACATCGTCGCAACCAAGAGCGTCCTCATCGACGTCGCGAGGCCGGTAAGTCCACCATTGCACCCCCCGGAGAGCCATACGTACTGACGCATCTCGCCTCCTCCAGAACTCGCAGACCCCGTCGACCGACGTAGCAGTCCTCATCGGACTGCGGTCGTGCGGGCCCAGCGGCGACTGCGACGCCATCGCCGACTCGGGGGCGCTCGGGACCATCCTGTACAAGGGCATGTACGAGCCCATCTCGCGCACGGGCGGCGGCAGCATGTACCAGAATTACACCGTCGCCGTGCCCGATGGGTTCGGGACGGGCTCGGCGCTTCTGTCTGTGGCGCACTTCTACGCCGGCGGGGTGAGTACTTGCCCTGCTGCCTCGGGCCCTCAGTCGTTCCCAAGTGTTGCTCGTGTTGCTGATGCAGTTTTTACTCAGGTCGCGAATTCGCCCACGATCGACACTGCATATATCGTGGTACAGGTTGACTCTGCTTGATTTCGTTCAGCGCGCTGAAGGGACACCACTTCTGTTCGCTCTTTGGCGACTTACGCTGATTCGGATCTTCGTCTTGTATGCATGTATACGTAATATTCGAGCACTACGCTACATAGTAATAGTATGCTATTGATGACCAGTACCCACCCAAGGAGAAGCGAGCGAGCTGTCCGTGCGAGGGTAGGTCAGTCCTTCGTCCATACAGTAAACGCCCAGTCCGACAATTACCAAGTCCCGAGTCCCTCCGTGCCCAATTAGTAAGTCCAACTAATCCTGAATGTACACGGTCTCGTTCAGGACCTCCAGGCTAGGCCAGAACAGTTCCTGTAAAAGAAGAAGCGTCAACCCATGCCCGTGCCCGTGTTAACCCCCACTCGGGCCGCACCCCGAAGCAGCACTTCCTGTATGCATCTACGCAGGCATGCCGAACTCAAAGTCTAAAGCTTAACGGCCTACTCACCCCGACGAGCGTAAAATGCGCGACAGAGAGGACCGCGGGCCCAGGCGGGAAGCCGGCGGGGACGGCGACCGAGAAGTTCTCGTACGCGTTGCCCCCCGTCGGCGCGACGGGCGCGTACGCGCCCGCGTAGAGGATGTCGCCCATCATCCACGCCGAGTCGATGCCCTCGCACGTCCCTGCGGGCGCGCCGCGCGAGGCGCAGGAGAGCAGCCCGATCGCCACGGAGACGTCGCGCGAGCCTGTGAGGCTGTCCTGTGTGTATGTTCGTGAGAGGTGGTGGCTAGGTGAGGGGCAAGCCTGGGGAAGGGAGACGTACGGGTCTGTCGATGTCGACGACGAAGCTCTCGCCCGGGGAGAAGGTGGACTGCGGTGGAGGGGCGGAGATGAAGACGTTCTGTGCGACGGAGAGCGCAGAGAGGAAGAGGAGGGTGAGGAGGAAGATAGCTGCTCTCAGCATGGTTGCAGTACTACTAGGGGATGGCACTTAGGATGTCACTGTGCTAAACTGAGCTTGTACTTGCACGCATATATACCTCCAGGTACTCTATAGTTATTCGTGTCTTGAAGCGGCGACCTACGGCCGACACTAGTACTGAGGGTGCGAAGTCGGCGAGGGCGATGAGTGCCCGAAAGCGAAGACCTGAAGCTGTTCAGCCCGGAGCCATCTCGTCCAGCCCTGGGTTGAGAGACGGGTTAAGATTCACCCTCTGTTATTTTGAGTCCTAGTTCCCTGACATATTTTCGGTCTCCCATATAAAAAACGTCCTCCAGGTCAGCCCTTCCCAATACCACAGCCATCGGCTCCACATCTACTGAATGAAGATGGTCTCGCTCGGGTCGTCGATGGACGGGAAGAACAGTGCCTGGTCAAAGTCAAACGTTAGAACGAGCCCGCTTCCACGACACGACGATGGTAGGCAGCACACACCCCGACCAAAACGAAGTGAGGCACCGACAGGAGCGCCGGCCCAGACGGGAAGTCCGCAGGGATCGTGACGGTGTAGTTCTGCACGAGCGTCGTGCTCCCGGGCGGCGCCTGGGGCGCGTACGGCCCAGCGAAGAGCACGGTGCCGAGCTCCTGGGTGGGGTCGATGCCGTCGCAGGTGCCGGGGGGTGCCTGTCCCGCGCAGGACAGGAGGCCGATCGCGACCGAGACGTCCTGCGAGTTGGTGAGGCTATCCTGTGTACCCGTCAGCCCCGTGTCGTCGCAACAATATGGCACATGGCACGGAGCGAGGTGACGTACGGGCTTGTTCACCTGGACCACGAACTGGTCCCCGGGTGAGAACGTGGAGTTGGGCGGGGGTGCGCCGATCGCGACGGTCTGTGCAGCGGCGACGCCGGCGAGCAAAGCGACAGCGAATATTGACTTCATAGTCGAAGGAGTTGAGTTGTGCACTGCTGTGAGAAGAGACGAGCCCCTGATTACATGAGGAGAACAGGAGCGAGTTTTATAAGGCCCTGAATGAGCGACCACATATCCGAACGTACACAGCGCGTCGCCGCTGTCGCGAGCACGTCATGCTGGAACTCCCAGTGGGGAAGGATGAAACTCCAGAGGCCATTGACCCTCTACATGCAAGCGCGGTGCCATCGAAAGCACCGTTGCCGCAGTTCGCTAGTTGGTGCATTGATGGCTTCATTGCTGAGAACCATTTGAGGGAAAGTGCGGACCGCCCATGGTCAAATGGGGAAACGAGGTCTATGACGCAGTGCGTTGAGCGGGGAGAATTTGTACATACATTGCAGCACTTGACGAAAGACCACTATCCACGGACGTGTCGCGCGTCCCGTAACTGGAACTACACTCGATTTGATCCGGGAGCGAGACGCACCCGTTCGTGCGCTCCGACAAGATGGAGGATAAGTTGCGTTGAATGAATAACGTACGACGGCGAACCTAGGAGTCATCTTGGGGTAAACAAAGATCGCACTGATTGACCTTCCTGCACCTCCGCTCCGTCCTGGTCTGTCGCGCTGTGACCATTGGGAAAGCTCAGGCTTAGTGACCTGTGGGACATGATTTCAGAGAGTGTCGAGATTGGAATACTATGAATAGATACACTTGCCTTCTCTCCACCAAGACATACGGCCTGAGGTGTCCGTGCCTGAGAGTTTCAGGAAGACGCAGCTAGTAATTTCAACCAAGGGTGGATATTTCCAACGGTACAGCTCGAGACCGATGGCGTGCATGAGGGCGGGCTTGCTAGTGAGGCGATCTACGTCGAATAGGGATCACATATAGCACTGAAGTAGAGCGTAGTTCAAGGGGTTCTGCGGGATTCATGGGATTCAAGAAGTGGTCACCAGTCATCACCAGAAAGCGCCTGCGATGAGGTGTTGCATAGCCACTCTCGGCAACTGCCGGGTTCATCTCTGCGCGCTTTTAGACAAGTCCGCAGCTTGCCCACGACGTGGATGTACTGAAAGTAATATCCACTGTCTGCTCAGCTTCAAGCAGAAAAAAACCTATCAAGATGTAGTACAAGCGATGATGCACTAACGTTACCTAGGGAACGGTGTCAAGGTACCGCAACATTCAAGACTTGGATGGCTCGAGAACAGGCTCGAGGAGAATAAGGTGCGAGCCCTTCCAATCCATCGTCGTCCACATGACCACTACAGCGTGCTCACACTTATGGAATTCAAGCGCGTACAGAGCTAAGCAATGTTCTGGCTGAAGCCGTACGGGGCCGATCGAGCGGCCAGATGGATTTCTGCAGGCTCTGGAATGTAGAGTTTCTGGACCCCCGAGAGTGTCGGCGTTCCGACATTCCGACATTGCATTACGGGTGGTGATGAAGCATAAGCAAGCCGTAGGTGCTGCCGTCACTCGCAAACGCTAGGTACCGACCGCGACCGGCACCCGTTGAGCTGCCAGGAAACAAAGCGCGGATGCGGTTGTCCTAACGCCCTAAGAACGCCAACTCAGAGGGCTAACGGTGCCGCGCCATGACAATTGTCAACGGTCGCGAAGAAGGCCTTGCCTCGCCGCAGAGGATGGAGGACGCCTTCTGCGTCAGGATGACGTAGGTACCTCTGCTGTCCACACGGTTTGGACTCTTACTTAGCCAAATTTCCTTTTCCAGGATGACAGCTCCTGGACTTGTTGAACTCGGCATCCAACGGCTAAGTATTGAATGGCGAGAGGTATTGCGCCACAAGTGTGCTTAGCTACCTCGACCCTCGACCAGCGTACCGCCGTCGATGATGGTGGAAATCTGTGGCGCGGTGCCGACGGCGCCTGAACGTCCCGTGCATATGGACTATGTATGAAATGCAAGGGCTGCTTGGTAAGTACCTCTGTGAAGAATAGAATTGTTCTGACCAAGGTCAATCAATGGCGCCTTTTCATTTCGAACGGTAGTGTAGAAGAAAACAGCGGCTGCACTCCAACTGAACGCAGGGCTGGTGATCGGAACCAATTGCTACTCATATGGACTTCACCGTCAGAATCCGTAGTGGCCCGGTTAAGGCAGACCCTTTCAAGCGTCTTTGCAACCATGTGCCAGGGAAGTCTTCCGCTCCACCTCTGTTTGCCTACAGCACCGCTCATAGTCTTCAAGCGCTGATCTTCTTACAGAAGCCGGTCTACGCTTTCGTCTATGAGGGTTAAGGAAGCCCTACTCACCGCGGTCTCCCTATGTCTAGCCTAAAAATGCGTCATTCCATCACACATGTGTTCTGATAGGTGAGTCTCGGCAAACATATTTATCTTTATATTGAGTACATGAGCGAGCCATCCATCCATCCATTCATCCATTCATTCATTCATGCGCCGTCTCGTGACATAGACGTCCCCTTGAACACAAAGCTAAAACAGCGAGATGTTGACTGTCTCGCTGACGACCTCGAGGAAAGGCTGCGTCCCCTACGATTCCAAATATATCGCGGTCAGCACGCAATTCAACGCCTCTGCCGCCCCCGCCTCGCCAACCGAGACCCACACACGTACCTGGATCAGAGCGAAGTGCGCCACAGAGAGCAGCGCCGGGCCAGTCAGGAAGAGGACCGGGACCTGCACCGTGAAGTTCTGCGCGACGGCGAGGCTCCCGCCGCCGACGGACGTCGGGGCGTAGGGTCCGGCGTACAGCGAGGTGCCGATGTCGCTCGTCGCATTGATGCCGGTGCACGACCCGAGGCAGGAGCGCAGCCCGATGGCGACGGAGACCTCCTGCGAGCTCGTGAGGGACGCCTGTGAGCGGGAGGAGGATGTCAGCGTTCGCCCGGCACAGGAAGAAGAGATGGGGTGGTGACTCAGACGTACGGGCCTCTCGACGTCGACGACGAACGACTCGCCGAGCGACAGCGTCGTGCTCGCAGGGGGCGCAGCGATGATCACGCTTTGCGCCGCGGCCGAGGCGACGAGGGACGCAAGAGCGAAGATAGAGGTGCGCATACTGGGATTCGAGAGTACTGTGTACTACGAAGGGTGGTGTGTGAGAAGGAGGTGTGTCTCCTGGTTCCTGAAGCTTGCCAGTCGTGCCTCCTTATATTCTCACAATGGCTCGGCTGCAGTCTTGCTCAGAGCGGTACGAGCTGTAAGACCGGGCGTTGGCACCTGGCGCGGTTGTACACTCGCAACATCATCAGCAGGACAAACTGGACCCTGAAGGTGAGTAGGGACGTCGTCATCGTAGACGGACAGAGCGCTCGCATTCAGGCCTCTTCGTCCCACTAACCCTTGCAAAGCGGGCGTTGCATGCGCTGTCTGGCCTTCTCCAGACGCGACACTCCACCGCACTGAATGGATGGACCCTAGGGCGCATCGAAACGGTGACGTCGAGACGTCTGCTACCGCCGCCTGCATTCAAACTGGGTCTCGGTTCCGGCGAGCATGCGACGACGTATTGGTGAAGTCCTTGATGCTCACATCCACGCTGCATGGCGAAGACAGGGATGTGTACCGGACTGTCCATGAGATCCGATGGACAGGGCGAATCACCGGCCCAGTGGCATCAAAAGATGGCCCGCAGGGCGTCCCGGTACGCTCATTCGAGTCGTCGTCGATATTCGACAGGCAGAGTTGTGGACGACACGACGTTCTTAGGTGCGTACGTACGCGTGCTGCAAGTTCTCAAAGCAATCCTGCGTACTATTTAGACGGCCAATCCAGGATCGGGACTTGGGACGTCGGAACGCGGTACACGCGCCGTGACGGTGCCTAGCTGCAACCGAGTTTGAAACTCATCCAATTCCGAGATTGACGTCGCGTTGAACGAGACCTCGCAGCCCGCGAGCAGAAGAACAGGTTACAGGGGGGGTCTTCAAGCTGTACTGCCAGCCTACACCACGGGAAGCGATGGACCCTTCACTGGTGAGCCGGATTGATAGATAGGCAGGAAGCCTACTAACTGCTATGCGCAACTCGAGTCCGATTATGTTTTCATAAGTTATGCGTCCCGGGCTTTGGAAAGAACTCCGAGTTGCCGGCCAGCAACGGTTTTCGAAGCTTGGCGTGGGGGAATGCATAACCGAACCACCACGCACCATCAGCTCGGGCCGCAGCCTCAACGGAGGGCCAAAGCCTGCTTACGTTTTGCTCTACCGTACGCTTGGCTGGAGGCCGCTCCTCCATCGCGTCCAGACGCGTCCCAGTGGAATTCGTGTACTAAAATCCTTTGATCCCAAGGGCGTACTATGACTATGTAATAAGTGGTGCTATAACCCAATCACGGCGTCCTCATGTAGTCCTCATGTTCGGCAATGCCGCGCATTGCGCAGGGACTCAGTGATTTCGATATCCAATGATCTGTTATGCTGTGCTGAAGTGAATGATGCGGTAAGATGCGATGCGGCATTCATCGCCTTGGTCAGGAGCTCTTTCGTTTAGCAACGCTCACCGTACAAATTGACAGCCCCCTTTGTGGTGACACCCCCACTGCTCCGCGTCGTCCTCACGTCGCACGATCCCCCCCCTTCGGCATTCACTTGCTCCCCCACCTCTCAGCTCGACCGCAGGCAGTGAGTTCCGGGAACGAATCTATCCAATCGCCACCGTTGAGTACTGACATCTCTCCTGCTGCAGACACCTCCCTTCCAAAATCCGTCATGATCACGGGCATGGGCGACACCAAGCTCCCGCCCCTCCCGCGGGACTCCAAAGCGGCACCCCTCGACGCGGCGCCCCCCGCGTACTCGGAGCTGCTCACGCCGCCCGCGCCCGCGAAATCTACCTGACGGCTGCCCCCCGCCTCAAGAAGCGCACCCCCCCGCATCATCATCTGCGCCGACACTCCCGCTCCCCTCGGCGCCGCCCGACCCCGCCTCGCCGGGCCCCCTACCCTCGACGTCCCAGGGGCCGCCATCGCAATTCACCCAGGGCTGGCCCACCCCTCAGCCTGCCGCGCGCCCCGCAGACGCGTCGTCGTACCAGAGCTCGTCGACATCCACGTCTGCGTCCGCGTCCACGTCGAAGGATAAGGACAAGACCAAGAACAAAGGCAAGAGCAAGAGCAAGAGCAAAGGCGGGAGCGCAGGCGGGAAGGTCGCGCGGGCGGTGGGGCAGGGCGCGTTCGCGCTCGTCGCGATGCCGGTCGTCGCGACCGCCGCGGCGCTGTACGGCTCGGGGAAGCTCGTCGAGGGCATCGGGCGCGGGCTCAGCGCGGGCCCCGAGGCCGTCCTCAAGGCGTACAGGAGGGTCGACCGCAAGATCAAGGGCCAGCCTCAGGGCGCCGACGCTGGGTCCGGGCTGCAGGCGGACGGGGAGGCAGAGGGGGAGGGGCGGGAGCGGGAGTGGCATGAGTACCAGCGGCGCAGCAGCAGATGCAGCAGCAGCAACAGCAGTTGCCAGCAACAGCAGCAGCAGCAGATACAGCAGCAACTCGATGAGCAGCAGCGGCAGTTGCGGGAGCAGCTGCACCAGCAGCAGCGGCAATTGCAGCAGCAACTGCAGCAGCACAGCAGCAGTACCTACAGCAGGGGGAGTGGGGGAAGGCGGGGGCGGGGGCGCCGCCGGTGCCGACGAAGATGGGAGGAGAGCGTGGGCTTGCAGATGCCGGCGCCGATGAAGGCGAGCCTGATGGAGGACCCGTCTATTGGGATGGCGAGGGTGGTTGGGCCGGTACAAAAGTGAGGGTGTACGCCCGCGCGAGTGAGTACGTTAATGTTTGGTCTTTCTCTGTGGGGAGGTGGACGCTCCCTGTTGTATCGTATGTTATGCGGGTAAGCTCGCATGAGCCGTAGATGGGCTAGGGCAGGGTGTACGATAGCGCTGATGGATGAGTCGCAACGTATGCACATCTCATTATTCTGATCTCACGAGGATTGTACAACATACATTTATACCAACACTCATTCTCTGCCTAGTTTTAATCTGACTGTGATACGTGCATGCATACAGGTGTCCACGATCCTTCGAAGTCATGTCATGGTCATGTGCATTGACAATATCGCCGAGGCCCGAGGACGTTAATCTCCGAGTCCGTCAAGCACATAACCTCCAGCCGGGCGGGGAAAATGAAGGGTCGCATAGCGACCGAGCCGGCAGCAGTCAATAAAGCGCACATTGAAAGAAACTTCGCGCCGCAGACAATCGTGCACTTCCGTCGCGCTCATATGGCGCGCTCGGAGCTCCTGCCTGGGGCTTCTGAACCGCACTGCCGCCTGCCTAGCAGGTTCGCTGGGCTTGCTCCCATTTCAAGAAGCTGACTGCGGCCCGCGGGCAGGGAAGAACGAAGCATGTACGTGCCTTTAGGGACTGAGCGCTGAGTACTGCCCGTCTTGATATTCAGACGTCGACGATTGCATGGTGCGTGCAAGTTGCCGGCCGGCATGGCATGTCTGTTATAAAGACACCGAGGACGATCGGAGCAGCCCAAAGTAACGCCGACAAAACCGACATGGACGCGGGTCCACACAAAGTCCAGGTCAAGTAGTCACGTTCTGAGGTGCAAGTGGGAGCTCGAGAGCTCTTCGTCGCTACTTGAAAGTATACGTACCTATGACTTGATACATAAGCTTCAGTAATCTGATTGAGATGAGAGGACCAGTACTGTGAAGCGTACCGTGGCGCAGATTCCGAAAGGCTGTCCACTGAGACGTCAGCGGTCAAAACTTCAGGCCTTCAGGCCGCTGCCACCGGGAGTTCGCGCGCAGCAGGGCCTGCGACATTCGAACGCGGGCGCATGGATCACGAACTTGTGCCGCCGTCTGCCGCCTGCAAATGTCACCATCTACAGTGCTTACCTCTCACGACCACCACCGAGCGGAAAAGCAAAATTTGCTGCAGCTCGGAGCATCACGGCGGAGACCTGGGATCCTCTGTAAGACGTGTTTGGTCAGGACTCATGCTGACGAGGTAGAAATTCGACTGCAGTCGAATATGGTTCCGCGGGCCGGTTGTATCAGACTTTCAGCATCTGGTGGTCGACTGCCAAGCATTTCGTCGCGACCTGTGTATTCGCAATGAACATCGACGGGGGTGGAAATGTCGAGCGTTGTGTCAGGGGATGAGGTAGGTACGAGATGGTGGGGCACGGTGGCGCCACAGGGAGCGGCAGCGGAGGGATCGGGGGCGGCGAAAGAGAAGGCTGGCGGGTGCGGGGGCGTGCAGATATATTGTGCAATCGGATTCGCGCGGGCTGTCAAGGCTGGAAAGGAGTCTGTCAGTGTCATAGACCAAGCCATGGACGACGGTGGGCCCTGGGGGCGGGGCAGCGAAAGGCCAGCGCGAGCGCAAGGGGTCGAGCCCATTCAACGCCATTGGCCGTTGCGCCGTCCGTGTCTATAATTCCCGAGAGAAGGTCGGACTCGGAGAGAGAAGGCCGGAGGAGTGCGTCCAGTTGGGGCTCGTCAGGGGATCTGCCGAGAGCGGACTAGAAAGGAACGCGGCGGGCGCGTGTCCGCAGCGTGTAGACGGCGAATCGTGCCAGACATGTGTACCTGGCCTGGCAGACGGGCGAGGATGGTGCTCGTCGCACGCAGCGTTAGATGGCGGTCAATGTCGGGAGGGCGGGAGCGGGCAGTACCTATGATCGAGGGTGGGCTGGGCGGAGGGCGGTGGGAGGAGCCGGGGAGGAAGAGAGAGCATATGACAGGAGGGACAGCAGCCTGTTTTGAACCAGACCGCTTTTGTCTTCTGGCTTTCGCGTCCACCCTCCCCGACGACGACTGCGAAATGGTCGCCGAGATGACACTGCTCGTCCGACAAGAACCAATCAGTGGCTCTGGTGAGTGCATACAAGACGTGGTTTGGGCTCCTATCTATGCGGGGCGCGGCAGGATGGCCGATAACGCGGCCGATTGGCCTCGGGAAAAAAGAGGAGGGCCATCCGTTACGTGCGAGATGACGCTCCTGCCTTCGCTCCCCCACACGCACCCTCCCTCTGCCGCTCCCCGCTCCGCTTGTCTATCTTACATTCCTCTGCTATTATCTTCTTTCCTTCTTCCGACAATCATGGCCTCGACGACCGACACGACCCAGTCCACCTCGTCCTCGTCCACCCCTCCTCTTCCTCCTCTCAGAGTCCCGTTCTCCACCTCTTCTTCATCCTCCATATCCTCCTCTCGCTCTGGTTCAACCACTAATCTTTCTTCTCCAGGTTCTTCTGATTCTACCTCCGCCTCCACTTCCTCAGAAACTACCACCACCACCACCACCACCACAACTTCCTCATCATCATCCTCGTCCTCCGAGTCCTCTTCTTCCCCTGCCACCACTCCTCCCACCACAACTTCTTCCTCCTCGGCATCATCAACAGAATCCACTTCCTCCTTAACCACTCCCACATTCACAAGCTCAAGTTCCGCTTCGACCTCGACCTCCGCCTCCACCACCTTACTTCCCTCCAGCACCAGCACATCGACAAGTCTAGAGGTCAGCACAGTCATGTAAGTCCAACCCCACACCCTCTCTCCCCCGTCCTAACGCACAACTAGCGGGACGATGCAAATGGCTCGCAATTCACGTCCGTCGTGACCACCACCATCGTCACCACTATCCCCACCGTCGGCTCGTCGGGCGACCACAACTCCTCCTCGTCCTCGTCCTCGCACACAGGCGCGATCGTCGGCGGCGGTCGTCGGCGGTGTGGCGGGGCTCGCGATCGTCGCCACGCTCCTGTACTTCTTCTGCAAGCGCTCGCACCACAAGGACGACTTCGACGGCAACTTCGACCCCGACCGTGTCGTCGGCCTCTCGGGCACCGGCCACGGCACCCTCCCCGATGTCGACCTCGGCGGCGACGTCACCCCCTACAGCTACAACCCCAACCCGGGCGCTGGAGGCGGTGGCGGAGGAGGAGCGGGAGGAGGCGGCTCTGGTCCCGGCAATGTCCCGAACATGAGCCAGTATCACGCGTCGGCGTTCCCCGCTGGGGCAGGCGGGTACGGGGCTGGGCCTGGAGCTGGAGCTGGGGCAGGCGGTTATGCGGCGGGACCAGGGCCCGGCGCGAGCGGGTATGCAGCGGGACCTGGAGCGGCAGCAGGAGCAGCCGGCTATGCAGCGGCAGGCGCGGCGAGCACGAGTACGCCCTCGCACTACTCGCTCCCGTCGCAGCCCGGGCAGTCGTACTACGGCGGGCCGTCCTCGGCGTCCGACCACGGCTACCCCGAGTACGCGGCGTACGCCGCCTACGCGGGGGGCCAGTACGCGCACTCGCCATCGTCGCCGACCAACGCCAGCTTCGCCGCCCAGCAGCAGCAGCAACAACAACAGCAGTTGGCGATGCCCGGGCGCGACTTCCGGCACCCGTCGCCCGGGCCGTCGCTCGGGCCGAGCCAGCACTCGTACAGCGGGCAGACGCCGCCGACGGACCCGTCCGTGTCGGGCAGCTCGAGCACGGGCGGGAATTACAACGGCGTCGGAGGGGTGATCCCGAGCTCGAAGGAGCGCGAGGCGATGGCTGCGCGCCGTGTCGCGAACCCCGATGGCAGCCAAGGACAGGGCGCGGGGCCGGTGATGCAGCATATGGACGCGGGGCGGCTCGACGCGACGCCCGAGGACGAGGAGCCTAGCGAGGTGCCCCCAAGGTACGATACGATCCCGCATGGCCGGTAGGGTGGAGGGATCTGCGAAGAGGAGGGGGACGGCGGTGGCGGAAGCGTGGTGCGTGAGGAGCAGGGTCTGGGGTGGTGGCGCTGGGGATGGGGTTGGAGCTGGAGTTGATGGTGATGATGAAGAGGGGAGGAGGAGGAGGGGAGGAATGGAGCTCGCACAGGCGCAGTCATGCGCGGGGTGGGGCGAAGTGAAGTGCGCTGATGGTTCGGTTGGTCGGCCGTTGGAACCCAGCACGCTCGTTTGCTTTGCAAGTGCGTAGTACCCGAAGGTCTGCGTCATCTCTGGCAGTCTCGACGACAAAACGGGTCACAGGCCAAGGTCCACCAGCTCGCCATAGGGCCTTCGCTATCGCCCACCGCGGTACTGCTGCATGTTTGCGCTACCGCGTAGTGGCCCGCGTGCGCTTTAATCGGAATTCAACCGCTCCCCGGCCTACGCTGGCCTCGTCACTCGTTGACGTGCCCTGTCGCATCCTCTGTGCGGCGATGCGCGCTCACGCTACTCGCGTTCACTGCCCGGTACGCTGGTGTCCTTTCCCTGCATCCCTTCCCGCGCACCGAGTTCTCTCTTCCTCTGACGTGTCTGTCCGTCTGACGTGTCGTTGTCAAATTGCTCCCTAATTACGACCGCTACTTACGTCCTTGGCATGCTAGATCTCGCGCTTCCAGCTTCACGTTCCTCGCTTTCGTCTCGTCTCGTCTCCATGCATGCACACGTCCGTTTCCGTTCTCCGTCCATCCCGCGCCGCACGGCGACTACTCAGAACAGAACAGAACTCACAGCACGCACGCGCGCCGCGCTGCTCACGTACATACGGCATACAGTATACGATACCTTATTGCCCTCGTCCCGCCCCGTTTCAACCTCCACTTCTCCTGTGTTGTCTTCTCATGATTCGCATCATTTTCCCAATGTCCTTGTTCTTGTCCGTGTTTTTGACGACCGTCACGAGCCTCGAGCCACGAGCTGCATGTACTCACTCACGTATCCGTACCCGTACCCGTACCACCACACGACCCGACCCGACCCGCGCAGGACATTTACTTACATCTTGTTGCATGCATCGTCTCTCTCTGTATTCTACTTATTGCGCATACGCGCAAGGCTCGTGTCCAAAATCATCTACGTTACACTCTCAGTGTTATTCAAGTGGATGAACGTGCCAGTGCCGGTGCCGGTGTACAGTACATAGAAGCTTGTGCTGCTTGCAGCTTGGTGTCGATGGCTGTTTCGGTCGCACGTCCCACAGAGTCCACTGTCGTAAGTTCTGCATGGGCAGGGAAGATTACCATGAGTAGGATTGGGTATGTGACGAGGACAGTGAGTTCGCAGTGCACTACTAGGTTGTCTGTAACTTGTCAACTTTGCAGGTAAAGTTAAAGACCGCGGCGACGCAGCCTCGTGTTGACCCCATCGTTTGGTTCCAAGTGCTTACTGGACTCGTCTGTCACTGAACGCTGTACTGTATCAGATAGAAAGGTACGGTACTTGGTATGCGGTTTGGGGGATCATCGCAGTCCTCGGTTGGTCCGCGGGGTGAAGTGCGAAGTTGTCTCGTACAAGTGCGAAGGTACTCAAGACACGGAAGCACGGACCGGAGTGCGGCAACTGGCGGAGCGTAACGATTGGATCGGACTACTCATCCTTCCACCCTTTCGATCGAATCTACTCTCTGCTTGCTGCTTAGATCTTAGACTCTGCCAACCCAACGAAGGACGTCCCATACTGTACCGTGTACGCATAGGTCGAGCATCCAGCAAATGCCATCATCCCCCTCCAACACCAAGGCAAAACCCCAGCTAAGCTGCGGATCCAGCCCCTCCCCGCTTCCCCGACATCGTCCTCGCGCTCAACGTGATCGACACCGATCCCCCCCGCTTCCACTGGTACCTCTTCGTCCCCAACGCCGACGCCACCGCCGATGCGCACCTCGAGGTGCAGCCCGGGCTGAAGATGCACGCCACGACGGACTACAGCCCGAGCGAGACGGACCGGCGGTGGTGCTTCGACGCCACGCCCACCGCGCTCGCCACGGACGAGGGCGGGCTCGCGGCCGCCGCCACCGTCGGCCGTCTCAACCCGGGCTGGGGCGAGGGCGAGGGACTTGGCGCGCGGTCTCAAGAGGCGCTGCGCGAGATGCTCGCGCGGATCCCCATGGACGTCGTTCCCGAGGCGGATAAGGGGCGCGAGCCCAAGTTTACGTGCCGCGTGTGGGTGCGGGAGGCGATGCGGAGAATGCACGAGGCGGGGTACGTGGACTGTCCGGATGTGGACGCGCTGGAGGAGGAGATGTGGCGCTATGGGGGCGCGGCGGCGAGGGCGATCGAGGACGATACGTTCGGGGTTGCTGAGTTGGTGGAGGCCGTGGCGAGTCGCGCGGTGTAGTCGGGTTCGGTTCTTGTAGCGGTTTCGTTGGATGGGATTTTCATTGGTATAGATTACATAGCGCATTGTCGCTCCAGGCAAATATGGCCACCTTGCACTACCAACGCGGTGGCGGAGGGAAGGCTACATCCGTGCTCCTTGCATGTCGGCACTTGCAATTGTAGACCGTTATCAAACTCTTTGGCACATCTTGAGCGACCCAAACCATGATAATAGAGGATTTTTGAACTCGGTCATTGCAGGCAATTTTGAAGGGAACGGAACAAGCTGTCGCCCAACGGCCAACCCCGAAAATAATCATTGGTATAGACTAACATATACTGCCAGGTAGACGCCACCACTTACTGACATGGTCAGACATACAACCGAGAGTCGTGAGAGTGCAATATGTACGGGACGAGCTACAGCTGGCACAGCATATCATGAGAAGGTAACCTACGGAGCATATACGCACTCTACATCTCGACTACGCATAGCACTGCCGGAACCGCACTATGTAATGCTCCGCCTCGAGTTCGATAGCGTACTGGGGGAAGACGGCCGACATGATCCTATTCCAACGACCCTTGAGTTTGCGGTATTGCGGCAGATAACAGGCCTTCGTAAGTTCCCTGGTTCGACGAAGGAGGTATTAACGGCCACGTGGGACGGATTTCAAGTGCGTATACGTATACGCACCAGTACTCGGGCATCCACGCGCACGACTCCCAGTCCACGATACCCGTGATGTTCCACTGCTCGTCCACGAGGATGTTGTGTGGCCCCAGGTCGTTGTGCGTCAGGCACAGACGGTAGTCACGGCTGTGCACCTTCCGGACCACGTCGTGGACCATCTCTGGATCCATATCCTGAGGGATCCGGGTGAGTCCCCCGGTGCGCAGCATGAGTTCTTTATGGAACGCTGCGACGGACTCCCAGGGGCCCAAAGGGGGGCTGAAGGTCAGCCGCCAGCAGTTCACTGGCCCGCCCCCAAACCCGCAAACGGCGCCGGAGGGCGCAGGGATCGCCCGAAGGGGTGCTAGCAGGCGGGAGAGCTGCATGCTCAAGTGGTGCTCCGCTTCAGGGGGGATCTGGGGGTAGAGTTCTGATAGCTGCTCGCCGGGCAGCCGCGACATGACGAGATAGGTTGCCTTGTCATACACGAGGTTGTCGACGACGATCGGGACGGGGATGGAGGTATGAGCGGCCACAAAGCGCATGGCCTCGCCCTCCTCGAGGCCACCCAAGAAACTTTGCTTCACGTACATGCCCCCGGGTATGCGTTGCGTCGCACTTTCCCTGGGCCATCTATGTTCCCCGGCCACTACGAGACGCCGCCATAGTTTAGCACGCAGAGAGGCCGGTAGGTACGACACAACGAACGCCAGGAGGCGATATAGGAGTGATGAGGCCATTGGTCTACATTTTACGACAAAGTGTCTCGTCAGTGCAGCCCGTCAACCACAGAAGGATACTTACTGGGAAGGGAGGGTATGGGCTTGAAGTTGAACTGAGCTTACGCGTAAGGCGTCTACGATAGATCCGAACTAGGTTCGACCGCTTGTGAGCGAGTTCATGCGCCGCTTGAAACTCGCTTGAGACGGCCAACTTCATTCATTTTACCGGTCTCAAAGTTTCGGAGCATGCCTCAGGCTATATGATATGGTCTACGACGGTGGACGAGTGTCGGTGAATGCACCCTCTTGTATGAGTTTCAGAGCAGTTGACTTTGACTTTCTGGAATGACAGTTTTAAACAGGCGAGGAGAGTTGGCTAGGCCACTCAGGTCTGCCTGACGACAACTAGTTGACGAAGTCCGTGGAACAATCCCGACCCTCCTATGCTCGGTTTCCCGATAGTCTCCGACGGCTGTCGCTTGCTCCCGCAGGCGCACTTAGAATGACTTCACTTGAGCGCACGGGCGGGAGACTCGCAGATACTGGCATCATCGCCCTTCGACCGCGATCAGCGGGTAATAGGTATGCCTCTAACTCTTTACCGGCCAGAATACTGACTTACGTACCCACATCCCGCAGGTTACAGCACGCATGACTGCAAACGGCTAAATGTTGCCCATCCTTTGCAAATAAGACTCTCGACAGAATCCCTGAAATCTATCGATGGAGCGAAACCTGGGAAAGATTGGGTGGCACCTTGGTGGCAACTTCGTGTCGTACTCACGCTGCCAGTACAGAACGTTCCGAGATATTAGGGCGCTGTTCAAGACCAGCTTTAGTTGGCAACCGTTTTGTTTTGAAACGGCGGATATGAGTCAAGGCGACCTCTTATGGGGTGGTGACTCAGGTGAGTCTCTCCTTCTCCAGCGCTGAAGGCTTCACTAAGTCTTCGAGAAGGTCCATGCGACACCGTGCATTCATTTAGGATGGGCGGCGTTCTTCAAGCTGCGTCGAGTCACTCGGTTCTGTGCGTTCGACACACATTCGGCTAGATGACGTCGAGAGTAGTGCGACACAGAGACCTATAAAACGAGAGGGAAGGGGGGCTCTCAACCGCATCCTCACACATCGTGTCAGAGGCCCCTCATCCATTCACATCGCCGCATCTGTACCCGCCATGTCTACCCCCGCTCGTCGCGAGAAGCCACTCAAGATCGACCCTACCCCTCACTACCCTCACATCGTCCTCGCTCTCAACCTCATCGACACCAACCCTCCCCTTTTCCATTGGCTCCTCTTCGTTCCTAAGCCCGGCCAGGGTGACAGTAAGGTGCAGCACGGTATCAAAGTACATGCCGTCCAGGACTACAGTTCTGGACAGTCGGCTGTAACTTGGGCCTTTGAAGCTGCACCTTTCACTCTGGCCACCTCGGGGTCCGTCGCGGCGGCGGCTGTCATCGGCCATCTCAAGGACAAGACCGAGGAGCAACTCGTCAATGTCCTCGCCACGATCCCTATGGCTGTCCCTGCTGTGGACATAGCGCGTGAGAATGTCTTCGACTGCCGCGTTTGGATCCGGGAGGCCCTGCGTCGTCTGCATGGCGCAGGTTTCATCCACTGCCCCGATGTCGATGCCTTGGAGGCGGAGATGTGGGGGTACGGAAGGCCAGCCGCCGGTGCGGTGGAGGACGAGACTTTCAAGTTGGCGAAACTCGTCACGGCTAGGAACTCTTGCACACTTTAGTGCATTGCAGCGCGTTGCCTACGGTTGAGCTCTGTTTTGTGCGCCACAGGTGAGTGTCGATTTTTCAGTCGAGAATCGTGAACGAACTCGCTGACCTCCTTGCGATTCATTCATTTAGCCAACTGCATGTTCAGCAGCTGGACGCCGGCGCAGGATTGTCATGCAGAGACGTCCTCTATCGTATGCAGCGGATGAATGTTTTCAGTGAACGGTCCACTGGTACATAGAATTGTACAAGAGTGAATGAGTATGAATGTATCGGTGTCGAAGACGTTGTCGAGAAATAAAGGGAGTCGAACCCAAAGACGCCATCAAGTCATAATCTCTAGCTTGCAGCCCTGGGGTTTCAAGCATTCCCGTTGCTAGCGACTTAAGTGCTTGTTATTCAGGCTGCAATTCTCTTAGGCTCAGGGACACGTTGGCATGAGTATGTCCCGATTCAAGGACTGATAATGAAGATCGACTCGTTAGTTGCTAATGAATATGAACCATAACCATGCTGAATGGGGGCGGCTACAGTAGCTTGAGGAGCACAAGCCCAAGATGTCCTAGGTGGCACGGAGTCGGGCTGGTATGTAGGAAACAATGAATGCCAGAGGTCGGTATACGAATGGCGAAGCCATCTCCTTACATTCGACACAAGGTTATCAGTAAACTTCAATGGAATAGGAAGAATCTCACCACAAACTAGGTAAGTAACGTCCTCGAGATATCAACTTGTGTGCAGGGCGCTTATGTCATCCTTGGACGGACTCTCTGATCTCCTTCCCACTTCCTCCCAGTCACGCCCCCAGCGCTCCCCCATGGACTCCAGAGGCCGCTCCAGAGATGTCTCTCCCATTGCCATCGCCCGCAAGGCACAACACTCCTCCTCCTTGCGCGCACGCCCCGACAGGAGCTCCGTACTAAGGCAAGTCCTTCCCCCCGTATCCGCCCCACGTCCTCTTCATCTCTATTCGCGTACTGATATCAAGGTTAAGTTTAGTGCTGCAATCAACGGGTGCCTCAATAGTGTCGCTACTAGTGCACAGGACTCACCGAGTGGGCACACACATATCGTCTCTTGTGCAAAGACGTCATGATTAACATCAGCAAACTAGGCAGTAGGTCTACAGGGATCTGCAGCGTCGAGTAATCGTCTGTAAGGTTGGTAAGGCATCGTAAGCACCTCACGGACTCCTGTAGAATTCCGTAAGGCTCTGTAGGGACATATAGATTAGCGCTCAAATGGCTGTATGTCTCTGTAGTCGAACCACTAACAGCTTGTAGAGTCTTGCAGGACTCTGTAGCATATCCTGTGTGTGGCTGTAGTGGTCTGCAGGAGGCTCACTGGTCCTCTGTAGGGACATACAGATTCCTACGGATTCCTACGAATTTATATCGGGTAATAATGTGGATAGGCTACGATTCCGACAGCTCCAATGAATATTACTGAAGAAAAATATATTTAATTGATGACCATACAACAACGTACATAATTCGCAATCAAGACGAGAGCATTCCGAGTCAACGGGGCGTATCACAATTCCCATGAGCTACGGGGAACAAGGGTAGAGAGGGCCAGGGCTTGACGCCGGCGAGCAAAAGATGAAATACACAACGAACAAGACTTACGTGATCAAGGACAGTAGCGCGAGCGAAAGGAGTGGGGCGCGACGATGCAACGATGGACTTACTCACTTGGACAGTTCGCGAACAAGACCGCTGAGCACGTACCTCAATGGCAACCTCGCCGTGTCGCGATCCGGAGAGCACTCACCTTTATAATCTCTTGCGAAGACATGGTTCATGACTCACCTTAAGAGGCCCAAGGCACTTCCACAACGAGAAACACAAGACACACCAAGATCCGCGAATACGCACCTGCTATAAGAGCAGCCGAAGCCCGAGCCGGTTAAGAAGCCAAGTAGACGCACCTTCGAGCCTTCGACTTGACGCTTCAGCCTTCAGAGCCAATGGAGGCCGTGAAGCAGGATACACCAGGGAAAGAGAGAAAAATTGATAAAGAGGCGAAGAGGGGAGCCACGGAACAGATAGAGCGGGGAGATAGAGGACAAGGTCAAGTCGCGTCCGAGTGAAGCTGAAGCACCCCGCGCCTAAGTAGGTCCCAAACGCAACTATGACATCATACCTGCAAGTCCACGTCCAGCGTAGGATCGAACTCGTTGGGGTAAGTAGTCCGCGCGAAAGATTGGGGCGCGGCGCTCTGGGGTGCACAAGTGGGGACAGGTCTGAGGTGGGGACTGGTGGGGACTCCTTCAGGTGAGGGCGAGCCAGGGAAGGCTTAAGTTGCCTTGCCGCCAGCCTGTGTTATGTAATAAGGGAAACTTATAGGTCGGCGTTTGAATTCCATCGAACGTGAACGTGAATTTTGTTGGCAACGTTGGATGGGCTTAGTACAGGTATTGGTTCTTGCATTGGTCAGAGTAATAACTGTGATAGAAGGAGACATGGCGGCCGTGTATCTTGCGTGAAATTGTAATTACATGGCGTATCCGCTGGGAATCTTACAAGGCTATGCAGCCATTAATCGGCTCCGGCCCATAAATTGCAGGTTTCTACAGTAGCATATCGCATACGATACGATCCTACAGGCAGCAGACGTGTCCGCCTTATCACTGTATGGCCCTGTCGGACAAAGCCGGGCCCTGCGAACCCCTGCATGCCTCTGTCGGATTCGTAGCGCCTTGCATAGCCTTGCAGAAAAGTTGCACTTTTGCTGATGAAATACCCCAGGGCCCGAGGGTTGAAAGCAAAGTTGTTCGATTATGTATAGCTAACCGTCAATGAATGTATGTACCGCAGTGGTGAGTGTCCAGAGGCTAAAGCACAAGTCCAAAATGTCCCAAGTCAAATGCTACGGAGCAAGGGGAGGGGGGCAATGGGAGGGGATGCGAATAGCGATGTAAGCGTCATAAAATGTCGTAAAGGCGCGAAGGCAAGGCAGATGCAAGGCAGTGTCAGCCGTCTAGTATTAGTAAAGACCAAATACCACCGCGTTGGCGGACAAGGTGCCAGAGCGCAGTTTTCGCGAAGCAAATCGTGCATCACGCGCAAAGCAAAAAAAGCTGGTAAGCAGGAAAGCGGGAACAAGCACGCACGCACAGTCCGCGTCCGCATAAATACTCCTCCGTCTCTTCCCCTCCGCCAAAGATCTATCCGTCCGTTCTTCGATCAGTGTCGCTGGCCCCTCCCCAAACCCTCCTGAGCAGAATAAGCATAAAACCGACTCGAAAGCGGAATCCAGGTCCCTCACGCTCACGCTCAGCAAGCGCACCCTCTCACTCCAAGTCCAACTCTCATCCCCTCACAGAGCCTCGCCAACCCCATGCCCCGTGCTCGTCACGTCCGTCACGTCCACCGCGTTATCCTCCCCCTCGACGGCCGGCCGCGCCTCGACAGGCTTCTTCGGCGACCGCTGCAGCCAATTCCGCGTACTATTGCTGTGCCCCGCCGCGCCCGTGGTGGGCGACGACGACGACGACGAGCCCTGGCCGAGCGCCTGGCGCTGCGCGAGTGTGGGCGACGTGATCGTCGACGACGGCGAGAGCGGGCCCATGTTCGTCACGAACAGCGCGCCGAACTTCGGCGCGGGCAGCGGCGACCCGGGCGCCTTCGGCACGTCGTCGCGCTCCGCCGTCGTCATCCCCGGCATTCGGGGCGTCGGGCTCTTCGGGAGGAGCGGCGCATCGCTGGCATCGCGCGAGTGCGAGTGCGACCCTGGCAGCGAGGCGAAGGGGTCGTCCCCGAGGAGGTCGGACGTCCGGCTCCCGCGGTACGACTGGGGGTTGCGTTGCGAGGTGGGCGAGGCGGCAGCGGCAGCGGCGGTGGGGCCCATCACGTCATCGACGATCCGGCTCAGGTCCACCGCGCTCCCTGCGGTGCGCAGCGGGTCGACGAGCGTCGGCGGCGGCCACACCGCCTCGCGGAAAATCGAGCCCGACTCGGAGCGCATGCCCAGCAGGTGCGGCGACGGGTTCGGGTTCGGGTTCGGGTTTAGGTTCGGGGGGAGCCCTGGGGGGTGGATTGGGGTCGCGGCGCGGTGCGGGTCCATGGGCGCGCCCATGAGCGACGGCCCGGGGGACGCGGCGGCGAACTCCCGTGCGTGGGGCGACGCGCCCGGGCTCGGGGTCGGGCCCGCGTGGGACTGCGGGCGCGAGTGGGAGTGGGAGTGTGAGTGCGCGTGCGTGGAGGCGACGGAGACCGGGTAGTCGCTGTAGCGCGCCATGGGCGCGCCGAGGTCGAAGTCGTCCATGTCCTCGCCGTCGAGGAGGCGCGTGCGGGGCTTGGGCTGGAGGCGCTTGAAGAAGGAGATCTTCTTCGTCTGGTGCCGCCGGTAGAAGAGGAAGAGCGCGGTGATAAGGATGAGGAACGCCACGCCGCCGACGGTGCCCGCGATGACGTTCCGCTTGGTGGCCGCCTCGCTTGCGCTGTTGTCGTCGGAGGAGAGGGTGGTCGGGATTTGCGTGAAGATCTGGGATGTGTGCTTGCATGAGCGCGGAGCGGGACGCGATAGGAAATGGTGAAGAGAACGGAACACGCACCGTAGATGTTGTGCCGTTGACCACGACTGTTGAAATCGCGGATGTGATCGTTGTGGCAAACGCCCCATCACTAGAGGTTAGTGACGTTGTGTCGGTGGACAGCGGAGGGGGTGTTAAAGAGGTGGTGTCGGTTGTTGAAGTGGAAGTCGGCAAAGAGGAAGACTGGGAAGAATCAGAAGTTGACTGAGACGCTGTGTCGGACGACGAAGTCGATGTAGAGGTCGAGGTCGAGGTCGTCGAAGTCGTCGTCGTTGTCTGAGAAGTATCGCTGGTAGATGTCGTGGAAGAAGTAGTGGTGGTGTCAGAGGTTGAAGTTGTAGTGGTTGAAGTCGAAGATTGTGTTGTCGTAGTTGTCGTAGTGGGGGAATCGGTCCTGCAGGGACCTATGGTCGAACCGGGAGCCAAAATGAGGTGAACTTGAATACGCACGTAGTTTGTGAGGTTGTCTGGGAGGTGGTGGCGTCTGAGGTTGTAGTTAGTGACGAGGGAGGCGATGTAGAGCTTCCTGTGGGGCCATTGCTATCTGATGACCCGTCTGGTCCGTCAGAGCTGGAGTCTTGAGAGACCTGTCTGCCTGTAGGCCCAGCTGGGGAGGAAGTGGTCGGACTCGTGGAGGCAGCTACGGACTACCATGCGAATAGCAGGTGAGCACATTAATTAGTGGCATCCAAAAGTTGAGCAACGCACAGCGGCCCCACTGTCACTACTCGATATCTCTGTTGGCAGAGCAGCGCTGGTTGCGGAGGCGGAGGTGGCCCCGGGAGTGATCTGGGGGACCTGTCGTGGCAGGAATCGTGGTCGCTTTGCCGGATAGCAGTTGGACTCCGCACAAAACCGAGGCATCAGAGCAGGAATTAGAGAGACAGCAGGGAGTAGAGTAGCATTGGATGGGGAGACAAAGAGGCCTGAATGAGGCTCTCTCGGGAGCTTCGCATCTCGGTCTTGCGGTGTTTGTGTGAATCTCTCCAGCTCCATCACGTGCCCCCGTCAGGCTGTGTTGTGGTTGCTGCGCAACGTCGCCCTTCCACTCGTCCTCCACCAGACTGGATGTCTCCACCAGCCCCACTCTACCTTCGCATGCCACATAGGAGGCCCTAGTGCGTATTTCAGCCTGCACTTCCCCTATGGCTTCAACTTGAGCGCGAGGGTTAAAGTTGCGGCCTTCCGACGTGAGTGTATTTATTTTGCCATCACGACAAGTTGCGAACAGTCCCCATACACATATTCCATCTGTCATCGACAGTTCTCAGCTCATCCCAACAAGTTTCAAAATATCGTCCCATAACGTCCTAGGTTGAGCTATGGACCTCCGTGTCTGAAGCTTCAAGCGACCTCAAAGCATCCAACTTTAGCTTCAGCTTCAGGGGTGGCGTTGAACGCTTGTTTTAAGCCTTGCGCCCGAACGAAACTTACGAGAACTTACGACAGTGAATCGCAGCGATGATTTATTTTTGTCTGTGTTGCAACGCGCGCGATGCTCGGATGGTGCATCGTATATGCGCCCAGCACTAGCGTTCCCAGCGTATCGCACACACATCGTACATCGCCGCAACTACTTAGCCTTCATCTGAGAACCACACGGCGGTGGTGGCACTGCCGAAATCACCCTCACGGACGCATTGGCGTAAATCTGACCTCTTCACACTGGTGTTTTGGCTGGTAAAGACGGCAGCAGCGGTCGTACAACAAGCTGATGGGGTAACATGCCTCATGGCGTTGCCTGGTCATAACCAGTTGTCGGATTGCATGTATGCTAGTAAGTTATACTATAGCTGTAAGTACTTTGCATCCTGCTTGCATTCAACTTGGCTGTATCAGGCGCTTATCACCGTGGCGGGACTGCTCACCTGCTCATTGCTTCCCACTTTGCACCGAACGCAGTCCACACCCTGTGTAGGAACATCTCAGTCCACATATGTCCGACATCATGAATGTGCTGTTGGTCGGGGCAGGCGAGATCAATTTCGGTAGGTCCCCCATAGCATTTCATGATCAGCCCGGTGTAGAAAGGCATCGTCCTGATCATCTATTCACGAATGCAACATGTAGGTTCGGTCGAAGGACCTTGGAATCACGTACGATACGTTGATGTCGTGATCTCGCACTGTGATTACTCACTCGAGATCCATGTAGACTTTGCGCCTTGAGAAGTAGGTGTCATCGCTCGGTGCAGAGACATCGGAATGCTCACTTACCCTTCTCCCCTCCACAGGATTCTGGGCTCTCGATTGCGCATCGTCGCTCTCGTTGACCCAGACCGATCGCGCGCCACTGACGCGCTCAACTCAAAGCTGCGATCGGCCGTCCCCGCTCCTTGGAAAGACTGTGCCCTGTTCCCGACCATTGCCGACGCGGCCGCTTTAATTCCGCCTGAAGACGTCCCGCAGTGAGTCGAATTTTATTCCGTCCAGCACTGACGTAGACGGTACACCAGCAGCCCCTCCTTGCTCCTTGTGTTCTAACTAAAGCTTGATAACAGCATCGCCGTCGTCGGCGCTCCCCCCTTCGCGCGCGGGACGGACGTTCCGGGGCAGGACCTCGAGCTGCAGCTCGTGAAGGCTTTTCCGAGATGCGCCCTGTTCGTCGAGAAGCCAGTGAGCAGCGGGCCGGAAGACGCGTGCTGGCGGGTGGCAGCGACGTTTGCGACGAGCGGGACGCTAGTGAGCGTCGGCTACATGCTTCGCTATCTGAAGGGTACGTCATTTCCGCGGGTGTAAGTAACGTTACAACGCCGACCGGTTGACCTCCCCGGGGGCGTGTCGAATAGCCGTGCAGATGATCAAGTACGTCCTTATGCGAGTCAGAACCGTAACGTAACCCGTTACCCGTGCTCAAACGTTGTGATAGGAGAATCATCTCAGATCATGGGCTCGTCGTAATGGGCACGAATGCTCGCTACGTTATGGCTTAGTGAGCGGAAGCGTTGTTCTCCTAGCTAGCGAAAAAAAAGAACTCATGCAGGCGTGCAGTGAATGGGCGAGGAAACCGGTGCGTACGGCAGCCCCACAGCCTGCGTTCCTCTTGGCACCTCCGCGGACTGAGCACACGACAGGCCTGGTGGGACAAGGAACGCTCTGGGGGTCGTAAGTAATTATGTCATGTACGGCTGCGCGAACGAAGTCCCGTCCCCGCTGACCTGACCGGCGACCGCTGCCTCGCTTAAATTGCCCCTTCCTCCGCTTGGCCCGGCCCCGTTTATTTTCCAGCAATTGTCGAGCAAGCAACACACTTCTGTCAGTACTGCTATAATGTTTCGGCCCCCTTCTCCCGCTCTCCCGTTCTCCCGTTCTCACGTCCCAAGCTCTAATTCTAAATCCTAACGGGTTGACCCCGCTTCGACCGACAGGTGACCTCTCGCGGTACTTCGGCGGCGACGTCCTCCTCTCCTCTGTCGTCGCGCACTCCATGCAGCACGGCGAGCTTCCGGGGCGGCTGTCCGCGCAGCGCTTCGACGAGGAGCCGATCCCCGCAGAGAACAGGCTGCCGCGCCTGACGAGTGCGACCTGGAAGTACACGGGCGGGGCCGTCGGTACGCTGACCCACGTCATCGCGCTGCACGGTATGTACTTTGTACTCAGGGCGACCTGGCGATCGTACCAGACCGAATTTACATTTACTAAATGACTTCCGGGGATCTACATGTCACTGTTACATGGATAGGGACGATGTATGACACAGAGCTGGAGGTGTACGCGGACGGGTACCACTTCAAGCTCGTCGATCCGTACTCCCCACCCCGAAGCTGCACATCAGGCGGCCTGGTTCGGCCGAGGTGGAGCTCCATACATTCACGGACGTGAGTCGGCTTTGCTCTTTGAACTTTCCCCAGATGAGCGTCCTGTCCCCCCGCACGAGCAGGAGAGCGCGTTTGTTTGTTATGTTATGTTATGTTTATGCGCCCGTTTCGGCGTATGTAGGACGACCCTTTCCACACGGAACTGGCGACCTTCATAGACGTGGCCGAGGGTCGGCGCGGGAGCGAGGATATTCTGAGTTCGTACGAGGACGCGATCAAGACATACGAGTTGGTACGTACATCCGTCCCGACGCCCCACGCACCGTACCCCACCGTTATGCAGTACAGATTCGATCAGCTAACCTCCGATATGATATGACATATCTGTAGACGTGGGCGATTAGGCGGGCGAGCGAGCGCGCCGCCGAGGACTACAAAATTTAACCGCAGGACGAAGGAGTGCGTGGATTGTGCGGAACGCCATCCTCAAGATCCTCCGAGGTAGTTGGGCTATGCCGCAGGAATGGGAATGAGGCAAGGAACGAGGAACAAGGACGTGGTTCGGGTTCGTGACCTGCGGATGCTATACTGATAAATCAATGGGGGGCGTTCACTCTCCTTCCTCCCAGGCGTCCCATGCTGGACGTTTACGACACGATCATAATGAAACACATAACGGGGCAGAGACAGAATGGCGACTCGCTCCCCCTCGTCTGATGGTCTACGCCGACAGAAGTCGGAATGGGGGCTGCAGCTTTGCCTGAGCGATGGCCTGGAGCTCCCGTCGACGCCGGACGAGGCTCTGGGGCTCTAGGACGTACCCAGACCCCCGTGCGCTCCGGGGAGTCATTGACCGTGAGTAGGTGGGGGACGGGGGTGGGGGGGACTGATCACAAGCTGATAGTGACAATTGAGACCGCCCGTTGTCGGACTAAGCATCCAGGCCTCTTTCATGGAGCCGAGAGGGGGGAGCGGGGCCACTGACCACCACTGGCCACAGGTCAGCCCCTCAGGCCTCAAGCCTCGGACGGCATGCCGATGGATATGGATACGGTGGGTGGACGCGGGCGGACACGTGCATGGACGCATGAGAGGCGACCCGGGAGATACAGGTGCATACGCTTGAGGTGTACGTCACCCTGCGATAGCGAAGCCTCCGAAGAGCGGCCTGGCGCACTGGCCGGTGTGGGGCGCGTGCCGTGCCCCCCGCCTCGTGGCTGAGTACTGAGTGCTGAGTACCCGTTCCCCGATTCATGCATTCGTGTGTGGCCCGGAAGCCTGCGCGCGTGTGGGCGACGTGCGGGTGGCTAGGAAGCGTCGTCGGACCTGGAGGAGAGGTGCTTCGCTCGGGGAGAAATTCCGAGGACCGACGTACGGCGAGCTTACTGCTGCATGATGCGTGATCACCCGGGGTTCCATGGCTGTATGGTGGGTGGCCTGAGCGCGAGGCAAAACGATTGTCCATAGTTTGTTACGAACAGGTTCCCATCGTTGAGGTGAAGGGGATGGGGGAGGAAGTTTCGGAATTACAGCATGTGCCACTCCCGCTGGATCAGAAGCGAGCGTGGTCGTCAGCTGGGGTGTGGGGACAAAAGAACGGACGCAGGTAAAATTTCGGTTCCTGGACTCAGTGCAGGGCTGCTTCCGATGCAGATTCGCACTGGCTGACTTCATACTTATGTATGGGCTGTGCGAAAGTCGCAGAGACCCACTTCGATCCATAATGTTTGACTGGCGAATAGCGGATGTGGGCGGACGTTGTCGGTGGCATGATACTGGATGCGGCCTCGCGGTTCTACGTGCCGGTGCTGCGCAGGATGTGTCCGGCGGCGTGGCGAGCCTGAATATGCCTGCAAAAAGGCATGAAGTTCATGAGGGAGCCGCGGTACCCAAACTTCGAACGAGGTGCCGTAACGCTTCTCCACGACGTCCCGGAGACATGGTACCGGGCAAACCATAGAGTACACGTGCATGGAAGAGAATCAGGCGATGCGGGTAAGACCACACTGGCCACCTGCTGCTCATTGGATGCGCGGGATCATGCCATAAGCCGGCTTCCGCTGCCTGGACGGCGGGAGCGTAGCTGAGGCTAGATCGCGGGATCGTTGTCAACAGGGAAAGCCGCCTCATGCGGCTGGGCAGGTAAGTAGCATCCCCAGCGAATAGGTGACCCACGCTTGGCTCCACAGGTTCAGGTCCGCGACCGCCACGATGCCCGAATGGACAATGTCGGCTGAAGATATCGGCCTCGAGGCGGGCGGCAGGCGCAGGATCAGGGTAAATGAGCATCATGGGGCACTGGGGGACAAGCATTCATCGCCGTGTGCAAGCTGGGGCCAGAAAAGACGAGGAATGACGGGGCAGCGAGAGTCCAGGCGGGAGGAGAGTTTGAATGGCCAGACTCGGACGGGTGACCGCCTGGCGCTCCAACCTCCTACGAAAAAGTGCATCGACAAATTAGGAAGCTATGCAAGAACCGCTGGCGTGGGAACCGCCCGACCCTCGCCACACTTTCTGGCATTCGGGGAGCCCACGAGGACTTTGCGAGACGGGGATGTGGCTCAGATGTGTATGCGGAGTCTGTGGGATGGGAACGCCCCATCCACCTTCCGTATCGTCAAAGGAACACCGGCCACCCAGCCACGAGGCGGAAGGTGCTACCCAGAACGGACCATAACGTTATCCTCACAGCGATCGTTGATCCATTCCGTAACGCGAACTCTGTTGTCGCACGTGTGGGAAAGAACTGGCATATATGTCGAGCGCATACAGCATAATTCGAATCAAGAACGTGGCGAACCCGTCCCAGCTTCCGACATCCGAGCACCCCCTGCCGTAAATGACGAGAGAACCCTACTCTGCGACCTTACCTAACGGAGTCTTGGCCATGACGCTCAACACCTCATACAAGACCTGCATGCCGGCATCAGCGAGTCAGGATCACGGCGGAATGACCTGGGCAACGTACGTCGGCTGCTGCCATCGTCGTCAGCTCGGCGTTCGTGTCGTACGCCGGTGCGACCTCGACGATATCGGCGGAGACGATGTGCAGACCGTCGAGCCCCCTCAAAATCGTCCGCAGCTCGCGCGTGGACCAGCCGCCGGTCTCCGGCGTGCCAGTCGCAGGCGCGAACGCGGGGTCAATCGAGTCGATCTGGAAACAACAACAAAAAAGGGTCTCGGTCGGTGCCTCGTTCGTCTGGGGCAAAATGGGGCAGCAGCACGACGCACGTCAATCGAGAGGTACACCGGCTTGTCTCCCACGGTGTCGCGGATTTTCTTTATGATACCATCGGTCCCTGTAAGGGCGGGGCCCGAGAGCAACGTTAATGAAACGAGTACGTCAACGTTGGCTGAGCGAGGACGTACCGATGGTGTCGATCTCACGGGCCTCGATGCGCTGGAAGCCGGACGCGTCATCGTTTTCGTAGTCAGCTGGCCCGGAGAGCGTGGTGCGGATGGCGCCATGCTGTAAACAACGAGATCAACTAGGATCACCAGTTTCACCGGCGGGCGAAGTAGAAGAAAAGACAGCGCGTCAGGCACGAAGGAAAACGACACTTGCAATTGATGAGCCGTTTTTGATCAGCCCCTCCTGGCTCGCCCAGTAGAAGTACGTGCCGTGATTGATAGCGGCCTGGTCGGAGGGCGCGCCTCCGAACACCGACGGCTTCCAGGTATCGAGGTGGCTGTCGAAGTGAATGACGGAGATCTGGCCGTAGGCGCTATAGATAGACCGGAGAAGCGGGAGGACGATGGTGTGGTCTCCCCCAGCGTGATGACGCGAGGGTGGTGCTTGCCGTCAGCAGAGATGGGCACGAGGGGCTTGCCGGTCAGCGAGTCGTTTCCGAGAGGCGAGAAAGTGGGACGATGGAGAAGCGTCTTGTGGCCGTCCTCTATCTGCTTGATCGCGAACTTGTTGTCGTACGGCGTGACGGGGATGTCGCCGCAGTCGACGACCTTGAGGCCCGCAAGGAACGGGTTGACGGCGAGGGGCACGTTGTAGCCCCCGTAGAGAGTCAAACGACGCGAGCCGGCACGGATGCCAGCAGGGCCGAAACGCGCACCGGGACGGTAAGACGTACCGGTGTCCTGTGTGGGGTCGATCAGCGCATGCGCTACGAACGAGACAAGGGATCACTTACGAAAGGCGCTCCGATGAACGCGATATCGAAGAGGTCGGTTTTGTCTTTGCCCAGGCATTGCACCCAGGGCAACTTGGCGAACGTGGTGATGCCGGAAAATATGGCGTCGGCAGTAACTAGAAAAACATGAGAAAAAATAGCATCATATCGGTAGGATGGACGTACCCTCGTTATCCCCGGGGTAGTAGGCGGCCTGGTACGGATACTTGACGTAGTCGAGGGGCATCTGCATGTCGTGATCATGGTCGCCGTGGGCTTGGACGACCACGACCACGACAGCAGAGACGACAACGGCGGAGAACGAGAGGAAGTGCATTGCGAAGTGGGGAGGACAAGCTCTGGTGTTCTTCGTCGGACGACGGGTTGGTTATAAGTGTTCCCAAAGGGCCCAGAAGCGACGCAAAATTTTCAGCGTCGTTCCATCCCAAGCCCCATGACCAGGGTGTGTGGCTGCAAGATAAGTACTTAGTGGAAGATAGGAAGAGGACCGAAAGGGGACGCCATATCGTCAGGAGGGCTACCCTTCTCTGGTATGCATTCCGGTGGCGGAAATGCGTCCGATTGGGCGATGCAATGCAGAATGTCCTAGAGAGGCATAGTCATCACGACATGTACTCGTGGCGGCCATTCAAAAAGGTTTTCGCTATCTGGAAGACAACTTTTTCGCTATCTGGGAGACAACCGTCCACGTCGGAGTTTGTGCCAGGGTAAAGACTGCATCCGAGTGCGGAACCTTGTCCCGACCTGAGGGAGGCTGGAACGTCGTTGGGTGTTGGGCGATAGCTTGGACCACAAGTCCGGAAATGAAATTGGGCGCATGACTCCTGCAATAAAGATGAAAATACGACTTCACGATTCCTGCCTCTAAACAGAGGCAGACGATTTTATCGGGAGTACAAGAGGGTCTGACTCACCGTTGCATGACGCAGTCGAGTCCCCCAGGCCAACTCGAAAAACTTGTCCTCCACGCGCCATCCAAATCATTTTCGTCCCCATGCCATCTTCCGACACCTCTGAGCGAGAGCCATTGCTCACGGGGACAAACCCGCCTGGTCATAGTCGATCGACGACCGCAAGTACGACGTCGACGGTGGGGGATGACGAGACGTTGGGGTCAACACACTCGCCTTCCTATACTGGCAATTCCGACCAAGAAGCGCTCGGCCCGCTCTTCTCCTCCCTCCTCGTCGACTCCATCCCTGGTGAGCTCTCAACTCCATTGTATGCGCCTGTAAACCGTCTGTAACTGAATATACACCAGTAATTCTCTCGTATGTTCTCCAAAACTCGATCCAAACCGTCGCCGTCCTCGTCGCCGGACGTCTCGGTCCAGACGAACTGTCTGCTGCCGCCTTCTCGCTGATGCTTGCAATGGTGCTCGGTGAGACTCCTTTTCGCTTTGCGACTACACATGTGCGTTGAGCTCGGATCATTAGGCTGGTGCATTGCGCTCGGCGGCACCACGGCTCTGGACACCCTAGGGTCGCAAGCGTTCACTGGAGGCGACCGGCCTTCCGTCTCGATCCATCTCCAGCGGTGCATTCTTCTCCTCTGGCTCCTCTTCATCCCGGTTGCCGTTCTATGGGCCTATATCGAACCCGTGCTTCTCCTGCTGGGCCAAGAAGCGCGTCTCTCCCATGACGTACAAGCCTTCCTGCGCGTCCTCATCGTAGGGGCCCCAGGGTACATCGGCTTCGAGAGCCTCAAGAAGTATCTCCAATGCCAAGGTGCGTGTATCCGACACAATCAGCTCTGGCACGCGCGCGCGCATCTGCGGCCGCATTCAGCACCCCCCTCCCGCAACTGACGCCACGCTTCGCGCCTCGCGCTCCACGCCCAGGGATCATGCGCGCGTCCACTTACGTCCTCGCGGCCGTCGCGCCCGTCAATCTGGCTCTCAACGTATATCTCGTGCACCACACCCGCCTGGGCCTCCTCGGCTCGCCGCTCGCAATCTCCATAACGTTCTGGCTGTGCTTCCTCGCCCTGGCGCTCTTCACCTACCGCTCGCAGGTGCACCGGAAGAACGGCACGTGGGCAGGGTTCCAGCTCGGGCTCGTGCTCGATGCCGGCAGCTGCGCGTACTTCTTCAGGCTCGCGATCCCTGGGATCCTGATGGTGGGCACCGAGTGGTACGTTATCACCAGCTTCCTTCCTTGACGCGGTATGAAACCCCACGTTGTGTTGTGTGCAGGGCCGCGTTCGAGATCGTCGCGCTCGCTGCCGGGCGACTGGGCTCGCTGCCGCTGGCCGCGCAGTCGGTCATAATGACGACTGACCAGAGTGCGTTCGTCCGTCTCCGCGACCACGTGTTGTCTGCTCATCGATCTTCACATCAGTCATGAACACCATTCCGTTCGGGATCGGTAAGTTGTGTGGAGAGATAGATGCCCGGGGCGGAGTTGGCTTACGCTCAGTTTTCGCGAACTCGAACAGGCGTGGCTGCTTCTGCTCGTGTGGGCAACCTCATTGGTGCACGCCTGCCCAATGCTGCGATGCGCGCGAGCCATGCATCCGCCCTGCTCAGCGTGGTGGTGGGAGCGATTGTTATGATAGTTCTAATCGCCACAAAAGATGTGAGCACGGTTCCGCCGATTCGATAGTCCCGAGCTGAGCGTATGTGGCGTTTTCCAGATCTTTGGTTACATGTACAGCGACGACGATGACGTTGCGGTTCTCGTGAGCAAGGTTATGCCACTGGTGGCTTCCTTCCAGGTACGTTCTATGCGGAAGACACGCGAAGCCTAGGCTCAGGGATGTCGTAGGTGGCAGACGGCTTGGCTGGCTCGTGTGGTGGAGTGCTGCGTGGTCAAGGTGGGCAAAAGAGCTTGGTCGACAGGGTATGGTGCTCACTATGACCGCGACCAGGTCGCCAACATCTCGGGGCTCTCTTCAACCTCGTTGCATACTACGTCCTGGCGCTCCCACTTGGTATCACGCTCGCCTTCAACTCCAAGTCTCATTTGGGCCTCCAGGGTCTCTGGATTGGTAAGCTCCTGTTCCTCGCGTCCTGCTTCTCTACGGGGAGTCTCACCCAGTGCTGCAGGGCAAGTCGTCGCTCTCTTCATCGTCGGAATCAGTGAGTACTCCGTGGTGTGGTTCGGTACGGATTGGGAGAAGGAGGTTCAGAGGGGCATCGAGCGAAACCAGGCGGAGGCGAAGAGGAGACAGATGCGGGAGCTCCGCCGCAGCCTGGCTGGTTCAGATGCGTCGTCCCCGTAAAATAACCGTGAATACTTTGCTACCTTACCCCACAGACAAAATCAAAAATGCTTTAGAGGCCTGACACCGGGCATCTTGGGTGCAGTATTTCTGATTGATTCGGTCGCTCGTAAGTCTGTTGTTGGCCTTGTAGTCTTTCCCTACCAGAAAGCGGACCGACGCCGGTCCGCTTCCGAATGGGCGAGAGCGGGGGATGACCAGCCTTCGACGTCATGCCCCCGCACTCGAGACCGCGAGTCGAGCCTTCGCCGAAGCGCTCGATTCAGCGAAGCACAAACCCATCCGTCCAGACCGCCTCACACTGATGAGCAGGTATGAGAGAGTGTTACTGTGCCATATACTTAGCGTCCTGAGTCTGGCATTGCGGGCAGCGACGTTGGTCACCGAATACATGCTCTTGCTCGAAGTCGAGTTCGCCAAGCCCAGACCTAAGCGAACTCACCGAGTGACCCAACGGCGTCGGTGCATGACCACAACCTACAGAGTTCTTAGCGACCCGCCGTTCCGGCAGATGGCCAGCCGCTATCCCTAGTCTCCACGCCACAGAACAGCAACACAGGGGCGAGGATATAAGTATCGCCCTCCATCTTATCCGCAAGGTTGTCCCGTCGCTTCTCTGTCCTTCATCGCCTGCAGCCTCCTTCCCCGACCTCCCGAACCGAAATCAAATATGGTCAACCCGAACAAGGTCACAGAACGCCTCTTCCAGTCTCCCTCGAAGTACATTCAAGGCCCCTATGCCATCCAAAATGCCGCGAAGTACCTGGGCAAACTCGGCAAGGCGCCGCTGCTGATTTGCGATGAGATCGTGTGGGGAATCGGTGCGTCCATCCATCTCTTCTCTCTACGCGCGCAGGAATCTAAACCAGCCGCTTCGCGCAATCGCGCGGCCGCAGCGGGCAAGGAGCTCGTGGGCGCGCTGGAGAAGTCCGAGTTCAAGGTGCACCGCGCCGTGTTCGGCGGCGAGGCGTCGCGCGAGGAGGTCGGGCGGCTCGCGGGCCTCGGGCGCGAGCACGCGTCCGACTTCGTCATCGCGCTCGGCGGGGGCAAGACGATCGACACCGCCAAGACGGTCGCGGACGGGCTCGCGCTGCAGGTCGCGATCCTGCCGACGACGGCGTCGACGGACGCGCCGTGCTCGGCGCTCTCGGTGCTGTACCGCCCGTCGGGCGAGTTCCACTGCTACACGTTCTTCGACAAGAACCCGCACGTCGTGCTCGTCGACACGACCGTCGTCTCGAAGGCGCCTCCGCGCTTCCTCGCGGCGGGCATGGGCGACGCGGTCGCGACGAACGTCGAGGCGCGCCGGTGCCGGTTCAGCACGAACTTTGGCGGGGGGCTGCAGACGGAGGTGTCCGCGGCGATATGCGAGAAGTGCGAGGAGATCCTGTTCAAGTATGGGAAGCAGGCGTACGAGGCGAACAAGGCGCACGCGGTCACCCCCGCGTTGGAGGCGGTCGTCGAGGCGAACACGCTGCTGTCTGGGCTGGGCTTCGAGTCGGGCGGACTGGCGGCAGCGCATGCGGTAAGTAGGCAGTCGCTGCGCGGGCTGCGTTTCATGTGATGTTCACTCTTTGGATGCGAACAGATCCACAACGGCATGACTGCGATCGAGGAGCTGCATACCTTGCTTCACGGCGAGAAGGGTACGTTGCATTCGGGTTATCGGCGGTTTAGTAGAGCTTATGTTTCGTTCCCCAGTCGCTTTCGGGGTTGTCTGTCAACTGGTCCTCGACGGGGTCCCCACCACCGAGCTCGACCGCTACATCGAATTCATGCTGTCGGTCGACCTCCCAGTCACCTTCGAGCTTCTGGGCATCCCCAACGTCAAGGACGAAGAGCTCCGTCGTGTCGCGGAGCTGGCCTGTGCGCCAGGCGAGACGATTTGGAATCTGGACCGCGTGATCAACGTCGACTTCGTCTTCGGGGCGATCAAGGCTGCCGACGCTGCAAGCCGCGACTACATTCGCAGGACCGGATGGAAGAAGAACTAGTGGGATTCGAGGGCATTGTAGTGTTGGTTAGCATCAAAATGTTGTACAATAGCACGATGTCGCGAGACTCAGAACAGGATACTAGTAGCCTATGCAACACGACGTTCTAAGATCTAGAACCGAACATAAGTTAAACACTCCACTTTTCTGACACCAGCCAAAACTCGTTCTCCCTCCTCCACTTCTCCTCGTCGCGGTTCCACAACCCGCCCTCCTCATGTTCGACCTTCCCCGTGCCAACATGCTCCGCTAGCGCGTCGCCAACGTCTCCTCCTATCGTCACCGGTTCCGATGTGCTGTACTCGTCGACTTCTATCCATGTCCTTAATCTCTCCACCTGTCGCCCGTCCCTCTTCCGTTTCCGCAGCGCAGGCGCGAGGTGCTCAGTGAGCCCGTGTACGTTGCATGTCGAGAGCAGGGCCACCTCCGCCAGGCCCGGACACAGCACCGGGTCCTCCTGCAGCAGCGCGTCGCGCAGCGCCTCGGCCATCCTCCCCGCGCCAGCTGCGTCCTCCGCACGTGTCTCGACATCCAGGGTCGCGAGGCTGGGGACGCGGGCCATGAAAGGCCGAAGAAGCTGCCAGTCTGAGTCGTCGAGGCACACGTGCGCGGAGGTGACGCGCGCGAGCTGCGAGGCGGTCGGGACGGGGAGCGGCCACGCGGAGCGGTCTTCGTATGCCTCGTAGTTGAGGAGGAGCGCGACGCGGTGCGTGTCGTCCTCGAGCTCGATGGAGAGACTCTCGTACTCCTCGGAGTCGTCGACGTGGACGCGCGTGGCGCGGTGCCAGGACGGCGGTTGCGGGAGAACGGAGTCGTCGATGTCCGTGTTGACTTCGAACGACAGGCCCACCGAGGTGGCGCAGGGGAGGAAGAGCGCAGGCATGAATATCGCCGCGACCGCCGTCCTCATGCAGAAGAGGGTGAGGTGCGTGAGGTGCTCGAGCGTCGTCGTGTGCGTTGGCACCTCCGACAAGTCCAGTACGTCGCACTGGCACAATTCGAGCACTTCCAGCGCAGGGGTCGCATCCAACAGCCTCGTAAGCATGGCCACGGATACGTCGGGGAAGTACGAAATACGAAGATGAGTGAGAGTCGTGGGCAGGGTGATCCCTGGCGATTCAGGAGGTATCCAAAGGAAATGGTTGAGTACCAGCCCTCTGAGGGAAGGGTGGTTGCCCGACGAAGTCCTGGATATGACGTCTCCCCCATGATATTTTTCGAACGACATCCTAAGGCATCGGAGAAGGGGCATGTTGAATCCAAGGACTCGGGTGGCGTAGGCCATGGAGTCCTTGTCACATGCCCAAAGGTCGAGCTGGCGCAAGCGAAAGGCACTCAGCCGCACCTCGCCGAGTAAAAACCCCTTGAAGTCAGCAGAGATTCGAATTCGGAGGTGTATAGGGGCTCTGCGGGACATTTCCAGCGGGAACGCCAGGCCGCGTGAATAGTCCACGTCTGTCCAGAGTGACGCCTTCTCCAGAGCGACGATACACCATTTGTGGCAGACCATCATGATGGAGCTCAGGGGCTTGTAAGAATCAAAGACAGAGTCAGTCAGCCCCAATGCGGGATTGAATACCTTGGCGGGTGCGCGGAGGTGCTCGAAGACCATGCCCAGCAGTTCGGGATGCAGCCGATTCACGGAAACTTGCGAGTTGTAACGCTGAGAGAGAAGAGCATACGTGAGATGTACATCGCGGCAAATTGAGTCTACCTGCAAAACGAAGTAGTAAGTAACCAGCTAGCGTGTCTTGTGCAGCCATAAAGGTTGTGCATCGACATACGGCTTCTTTGCTGGCATATAAAGTCCCGGTAGTGGTGGGGGTGAGTAGGAGCAACTGCGGAACTTGTGGTGGGACATGCTGACCTCACTGGAAGATGCTTGCCATCATTCAACATCATCTTGCTTTTCTCGAGGAGATCGCGAGCGCATGCCGCTAAATGCGTGTGCGTGACTGAGCATTCAGCTCTGTCTGTCGTCATTCTGGCGACCCTCGGCTGCAAATTCGAAGATGGGGGATGGTTATTTGAGGGCCGTCGAGCAAACATGAGAGAAACTTACGCAGGTTTATGGAGGTCGCTTGTAGAACGGAGTGCCCTATGCTAGTCCGGGTGTTGTGGCTAGGTCCCGAGGCTAATATTTGGTGGAGTGAAGTTGAGGTCAAGTTTATTCTCGTGTGCAAATGCCATGTGGCAGCATCTCCAAGTGTCTATCGGCCGAATGCAATGGTAGCCCGACAGCCGCCCACATAGACGGTCCCACTTGTATAGCCTTCTGCAATTGTGCAAAGCAATATCGACGGCCTGATAAAGCATCCACGTCGGGGTATCAGAGCAGTTTAAATCACATGGACCGTGAGCGAGTGCAGTCTGGATCGATGTCGACTTTTAGCCATCTTGCCAGGACTCCCTCCGAAGGCTCCGAACAAAAGCCGGGACTATTCGCAGAACCTGGTGGACGAACAAACAGAATCGAGGGATTTGTAGTGTAACACCTGTTGAGTATCGTAAGCTGAGTATACGTGAAATACTAAGACAATCGGAAGAGTAGGAACTAGTACTGTAAAATGATTTTGATCATCTCGTGCCGCCCGGGGTCACCACCACGTCTTGGGCACCTCCCAAAACTCGTTCTCCCTCCTCCACACCTCCTCGTCCCGCGGCCAAAACGCCCATCCCCATGCTCGACCTCCCCCGCCCCGACGTACTCCGCCAGCGCGTCGCCAATGTCGCGCACACCGGCGTCCGCTGCCTCCCCCACCGCATGCGCCCCAGCATCGCCTGCCTCAGGCTCCCCATGCGACGCGACCCTGTCCCGGGGCTCCCGCGCGAACCGCGTCCGCAGCCTCTCCAGCTGCCGCCCGTCCCTCTTGCGCTTCCTCAGCGCGGGCGCGAGGCGCCCCGTGAGCATGGGCACGCCGCACGGGAGCACGAGCGCGAGCTCCTTCAGGTGCGCGCACCGCAACGGCTCCCGCTGCTCCACGCCGCCCTCGCCCTCGGGCATCCGATACCACAGCACCTCGCGCACCGCAGACACCATCTCCGTCGCCCCGGCCGGGTCGCCCCAGCACCACTCGACGGCGAGCGCGGTGAGCGCGGGGAGGCGCTCGACGAGGCGCGGCAGGGCGGGGCGCCAGCGCCCGAAGACGGACACGTGCGCGGCGGTGACGTGCGGGAGCACGGGGAAGGAGGGCACGGGGAGCGGCCAGAGCGGGTGGCCCTCGTCCCACTCGTCGTCGGTGGAGTACTCGAGGCAGAGCGAGACGCGGTGCGGGGGCGCGAGGGCGGGGCCCTCGAGCTCCATCGAGATGCCGCCGTACGAGCCCTCCTCGACGCGCAGGCGCGTCGCGTCGCGCCAGCGGGCGGGCTGCGGGAGGAGCGCGTCCGAGGGCGGCGTGTCGACGTCGAACCAGAGGCTGACGGACGTCGCGTTGGGGAGGAGGAGCGCGGGCATGAGCGCCTCGCCGAGCTTGGTGGACATGCGCCGGATCGTGAGGTGCGTGAGGTGCGCGAGGGTCGTCGTGCCCGTCGGGAGCTCCGTGAGCGTCGCCGTGAGGCATTCGTCCAGCTCGAGGACCTCCAGCGCGGGCGTGGTGGCCAGGAACGCCGTGATGGTGGCGAGGGGCGTCTCGGAGAGCATCGAGATGTGCAGATGGGTGAGCTGCGTGAACGGCCTGACCTCGGGGGCGGGCATCCAGACGAAGCCCATGAGCATCATCCCCCGCAGGGAGGGGAATCTGCCCGGCGCGTTCCGCAATATGGCGTTCTTGCGATAGTATTCGTCCGACAGGTTCAGGGACTGGAGGAGGGGCATGTCGTTGCCGAGGAGAAGCCCGGCGGTCTGCATCGCCTTGACGCTGGTCATGCACACGTCGAGTCGGCGCAGGCGGAACGCATTTGTGCGCACAAGTTCGGGGAAATGCGCCATGTCTTTCGGGCCGCCCTCCAGAATCAGCCTCAGGTGTATTGGAGCCGTGCCGGACCTTTTCAGGAGGCAAGTTGGGCCATCTGAGCCCCGCGCGTAGTCGATATCTGTCCAGAGGGACGCCTTCTGCGATGCCACGACGTGCCACTTGTGGCATACCATCATGGCGTGGATTAGGGACTTATAAGAGTCGAAGACAGATTGATCTAGCGAGTTTTCTGGATCCACCACCTTGAAGGGTTGGCGAAGGTGCTCGAAGACCATGCCCAGCAGCTCAGGGTGTAACCCGTTCACGGGGACTTGAGCGTTGTAGCGCCGGGCGAGAAGAGTTACGGCGAGATGTGCATCGTGGTTTATCGATTCTATCTATAGAAACAGATCCAGTAAGTACCGTGGCACTATGGAGTCGGTGAATAACATACAGCATCTTTGCTGGATCGAGATGAGTGGCGAGGGTGAGTCAGCGAGATAACCACGGGTGGTGCGCACTTGCCTGATTGGGATGATTCTGTTGTCATCCAAGAAAGCCTTGCTCTTTTCGAGTAGATCGTGAGCACACACTGCGAGATGTGCATCTGAAACTGAGGCTCCTGTCACTGTCATGCCTCAAGAAGTTCAACTTGGGGTGGCACCCAGGGCTGCGAAGGTAGCGGTGGTTGAACAGACATTAATGTTCAATTCATGAATGAAACCTCGACAAACTCACGGAAATGTACTGAGATAGGCTGCGAAAGGACCTTTCTACCAACCTCCGCGTCGACACGTTCTTGCCGTTCGAACCAGGAGGTCCTCGGAACTGCAGCCGACACCGCAACGTCCCGGCGTCTGCCGGCCGGCATTTTCCGTAGTCCCGAATTTGGTACGAGAGGCCATTGTAAGGCAAACCGACATGCCCGGTTTCTCAGACGGACGATTTATTGCTTTAGGACATTTCCCGCACCCTAAATACGACGTGGTCTCTGCCGGGGTATTCGGACGACTAAAAGTCACCTTTCGAGCCGCAGCCCGGTGCAGCGGAGGTCCGACTTCGCAAGGAGTCCGGCCCGTTCGCCGGGCCATCACTCTAGCGCCAAAGAAATGTTTCGCCCAGGACTCCAGGACTTTGCCTCCATCGACCTGCCACCATGGGCCGCAGCGCAAAGTTCCACAAACGGCAGGTAAGTCCGCTCAAAGCCGTCTTCGTTACACTCTCCACAGCTGGTCTTCCTAATCGTATCCATCTAACAAACCCGTGCAATCGGCAGGACAAGAAAAAGACGAGCAGCGCAGGCTCCGGCTCCGCCGCCACGCCCGCTGCCCAACAACCTGCACCTGCCTCCCACCGCCACCCTAAACCAAAATCCGCTGCAGGCCCGACCCCGACCCCAAGGAACAGAAGAAACGCGCAGGGCTGAAGGACAAGGCCAAGGCGAGCGCCAGCGCACGCAGGCGAGAGGGCGGCAGCCGCGACGGCCTGGGGCCCGTGCTCGGCGGCGCGGACTACGTCGAGCTCATGCTCGGCGGGCGGCGCAAGGCCGCCGCCGAGGCCGCCAAGCTCCCGCACGACCAGGAGGACCCCGACGCTATCATGATGTGAGGTGTGCCGGGTCGCTCGAGGACGCACTGGGTTTGGGTGTGGGGCATGTGCGGACACACACGGGCAGGCTATTTTCGGGCGGAGGCGTGCGAGCGGGCGTCGAAGCTCCAGCTCTTCAAGCTTCAAGCTCCAAACTCCAAGCGGCGGATGGCGGGTGCCTTGGGGACCGCCGGCGGGCACTGAGGCCTGAGGGTGCGTCGGGAGGCTGCGGGATCGCGGATCGTGGAATATGGCTCGTGGGTCGTGGGTCGGGGATCGTGGGCACTGGGACAAGACGCGGCGGCGTGTGGGGAGCATGGGGCCTGGGGTAACGTCAACGTCTGTCTGCCTTGCGATCCATTCCGCCGTCCGTCGTTGCGTCGACGGCAAGAGCCCGGGCACCGTGCACCGAGACATACCCGTGCGCGGATGGCCCGGTCGGATGCTGCGGAGGCGTTCTCCGCTCGGGACATGCGCACGCTCGTCGCTCGTCTCGAGCCCTCTCGTAAGCCTCCATTCCTCCGTCTCCACCTCCTTCTTCGTGCTGACCACGGGCGTGTCGTTGCGTCGACCCCCGTAACTTCCACAGGCAGCATCGATGCCCGCAGATAGCTTACTCTCACCGAGACCCCCCTCCTGCTCCTCCACTGCCAAGGGATGAGAAAAGAGGAAGAGTCTGGCATTCTCAACGAGGGTCCTTCCTTCCTTCCAGGCGTCGTGTCCCATCACCACCATCACGATGCTGGGGCTTCCCGACGCCGCCATGCAGCCACCCGCCACGCCTGGCACACTTCATCCGAACGTCCCCAGCGATCCTCGACCGACCGGTCCCTTATCATCCTCGAGCCCCCTCGCTCAGTGCGGCACTGCAGCCGCATTCCCACTCGACGCCTCGAGCACATGGCGGCCCCTTCCCCAAAAACGCATACACCCACCGGCTCACTCCCGGAGCACGCGCAGGGCTCGCAAATCACGGGAAGAGGGAAGCGGGAGACACCGGCGACGGGCGGGGCGGGGAGAAGGAGAGGAGTATACTTGTGTAGAATAGACCCTGACAATCCTACAAGCTACATGTACACCTAACACCTACGGATACGGATACGGATACACATTGTACAGAGCCAGCGCGAGGACCCGGAACCGGAACCGATCAACGTAAGAACGTAAGAAACAAAGGACCAAGCGAGCGAGAGAAGGAAAGCGAGAGAGAGCGGACGCGTACGCAAAGCAGCAGCAAAACCGAGAGAGCACACGAGCCGGGTAGTGGGTAGCGTATAGTGCAACGTTACGAACAGGGCACGGTACCGGCGATGCTACATACGGAGTGATGTGCGCACGCGAAGTAGCACATGGGGCAGGGGAGTCGCGGCCGTGATGCTGCGTTGCGCGAGACCGCGTGGGGCGTGGTGTAAAGTAGGAACGAAGGGTAAATGAAGGCGCGACGATGCAATCGTCTTGCCAACAGGCACAAGACTCGGCTGAGCGACAGAGCAAGCGAGCGAGCGAGGGAACGGCGCCGCGGGCGCGGGCAACGTAAAGGGTAAAACGGTGCAGTCACAAACGAAGCGGGAAGAAGCGTTATGCACAGCGAAGGCGAAGTTAAGGGTGAAGGTGAAGGTGAAGGTTCGCGGGTGTCGCGGGAGGAGAACGAAGGACAAGAAAGAAGAACGAGGTACAAAAGTGAAGGCAAGAAGAAGAGGATTGACAATGACGGCGTGCGGCCGAAGCCACGGCTTGGAGGACTGGCGACCCTGGCCCTTCTAGAGAGCGACGCGAACGCCCAATACGAACTTGAACTTGGACATCAAGTTGAATGTTGGATGCGGGGCAGAGTACGGTAGACGGTACGGTACGGTACGGACTTGAGACGGACGGACGACACATGAGGAGACGTTGACGTTAAACGAGCGCGAACTCGAGACTCGAACCTTGCACGGACACCACCCCGCACAACACCGCTCGACGACAGAGCACGGACCACAGCACAGAGGCGCAGAACACATAACAGAGACGCAAGTCCACAGCCACAGCCACAGCCACAGTCCACGTTCACGTTCACGTTCAACTCCGCCGCGCGGGGTCCACGTCCTGGCTGTACACCGACCCCCTTGTCGACGCCGTCGCGTTCCTGCCCACGGGCGGCGGCACCGCGCGCGGCAGCACCCTCGACGCCCTCCCGTCGCGGTCACGGTCTGCCGGCGCCGTCGAAGCTGAAGCTCGGCCGGCCCCCACCGGGCGAAGGGAGCGGCGACGACGGCAGGGTCGCGAGCGGGGGGTCGCGGAACGCGCGGTTCAGGCGCAGCGTCGAGTGGCTCCCGCTATGATTCAGATTGAGCACGGCGGGGGCGCCGTTGCTGTTGTTCCTGCTGTGCGTCGGGACGAGCCCGAGCCCACGGGCGAGGACACGGACTGGCGGCGCGACTCGCGCCCGGCCATGTACGCGGACGAGCGGAGCGTCGCGGGCGCGGTCACGGCGGGCTGCGGGCGCGCGAGCGGGAGCCCGACCTCGACGTCCGTCGCCCGCGCCCGAGTAGATCGTCGCCATCTCGAGGATGCGGTCGATCTCGACCGACGACACCGACGCCGTGCTGCTCCTGGTGCGTGCGCTCGCGTGCTTGCGCAGGATCGAGTCCGGGAGCGACGCGAGCGAGTTGTCTGGGGTCACTGCGAGCCGCCCGCCCCAGTACGGCGAGGTCCCGGGCAGCTTGTCGCTCAGGAGGTCCGCGGACGCGGCGGACTGGCGCGCGCGGCGGGGACCCGGACCCGGACCCGGAACCGGACGCGGCGGCGTTGGGTGAGGGCGCGCGCGAGCCTATGCGCGAGCGCGGGGCGAGGGCGAGCGTGGACGAGCCGTTGCGGTTGTTGCCAAGGGCGGTCGCGCCGAGCCTGGAGCTGGCGCTGTCGCGCGCGGCCGCGGACAGTGGGCCGAGGAGGGAGCTGCCCGGTCGCTCGCCGAACGGGTCCTTCGCGTCAGGTGACGTGGGTGTGATGAGGGTGCTGCCCATGCGGATGTACGACGGGTTCTGGACGAACTGGTCGTACGCTGCGTAGCCCGAGTCCGCCGGCGAGAGCGGGCTGGGCATGGGCGCCGTGGCTGTTGTCGTCATTATCCGCGGGGGAACGGGCAGTGGTGCTGGGGGCATCTGCTTCTCGGGATCGGGGGGAGGCGCGGAGGATGGCGACGCAGCCTCGTCGAGCTTGGTGAACTTGCGCGCCTGCTGCGCTTTGCGGCGGTAGAAGAAGTACCAGGCGATCATCCCTGCTGCAACGAGCGCAATGACACCGATGGCCACCGAGATGACGATTATGGCAACTCTGCAGCGCGGTTGCGATCAGTCAATAACACGCTCATGGGAGGAAATTGAAATAAAATTTAGGTGCACGGAAATAAGATGAAGGGCAGGAGAGGACGGTGAAGGGATGCGGGATGGGGGCCGGAATTAAGGAGTTAAACCGAGACGGGAATGATGGTCGAGACTCACTTGGGGGTGACACGCTCGTCTGAACCGTTGCTCATCTCCAAGGATGTGGCGGTGGCCAGGGGATTCGTCGGGATGCAAGAAGAGTCACTGTTGATATCGCCTATAACGGGGAGAAGAGTTGTCGTCTCGCTGTGACCGGTCTTGGAGTCGGTGAGCTGGAGTAGGACGAGCGAGTCCCGTGGAACATCCATGAGGTAGGTGTCGACGCCGCCTGTCGCATTTGCCTCTGTCTCGCGGACGGGGGAGGAGACCCCCTTTGGGACGACGGCGCGGATTGTGGGAGAGCTGATGTTCTTGGAGGCATCGAAGTCGACGGTGAAGGACTTACATTGGGCAAGGGTGCCGTTGAGAGAGAACTGCGGCGCGAAGGGAGGGGCGTCTGTCGGTAAACACGATGCGTCCGCTGATTTGGAGGGGTTGATGACAAGAACGTCGGAGACGGTAGCAGCGCCTTGACCGTTTGCATCGTCGAGGGAGGCGATAAACTGGGTGTTTGCGGGGTAGGGGAGGAAGGTGATTGCGGCACCGGTCTGGGATGTGGAATTCCAGACGTCGAGGGGGAGAGGGATGGAGATGGGGGTGCCATTGAGAGGGAGGATTGCGAGAGAGAGAGGAAGGGCGTCGGGAGGGTCGCCGCCTGCGAATTGGATGGTGAAGTTGCCGCACTGGTCTACGGTAGAGAAGGTAATGGAAGCAAAGCGAGCCGCAGCCTGAGGAAGGAGAGCGATGGCGAGAGCGGCGAAAGAGGCAGAGGAGAAGCCAAAGCCGACCAGGGCGGGAGAATGAGAGAACATCGGAAGCCTGCTCAATGCTGGAGATTGAGGGGACAGCCGCGAAAGGAGCGGACGCGGTCCTGCTGGTCCTGCTTGGTGGAAAAAGACGTCGTCGGCCGTCTAGCAAGGCATCCAGAGGCGGACGAGTCTTGTTGCAGTGCGGCGACTGGCAACGGGCGAAGAATGCGAATGCGCAAACAACACGGCGAAAGACAAGGTGCCTCTTGGCGCTTGTGCTGGGAATCGTCCCCGCGACAACCGCCCGGTCTATGATCAGATCTCCTCCCGCCGGCTTCCTCCCAGGACCCGGAAAACCCCCGTTCTCCCTCCATTGTCCTCTCCTCTTCCGACTCCCTCATAAAAGTAGCCCAGAACGCATCGACACTCTCTCCATTGCGTCCCAAACCACAGCAGCGCCTATTTGTGGGGTGCAGTCAATTTCACGCGACTCTTCTGCCCCCAATTCGTCCTCAAAAAAATACGGCTGACTGCTTTTAGCTCTCTTCAGACCCCCCGTTTATCCTCCGGAGTCCGGAAGGGCACAACCCTCTATCTCTTCTCTCCGCTTCTTCCCGCCTCTCCGAATCCACTATCCACTCTCGGGGTCCCCCCCAATGCCATCCAGGGCCAAGCTCGGAGCTGACGATGGTCGGTGCTGGCCAGCAAGAGCTGATTAGCCCAGGGCCCTGGTGATTCGCATCTCACCCATCTCTGCTTCCCGGCCGCAGTCCCATCTACTCTGTCTCTACGACTCGCGCGCGGAACGGCGTGCATGGCAATCGCATTCTATCTCCCTCTTCCAGGCCCCCGCCTCCGTCTCCGGTGACCCGCCCTCGGCCCACGGCGTGACCTCCAAGTTCCCGCCCAGCGGTCGGTGGCTGATATCGGTCAGTCTAGAGGCTCTGAATCTTTTCGCGTCCGTCCCCGTCTCTATGGCGATTACGCCCAACGAGCTCATCATTTTTAATTACTTAGCATACGCGCTGTGAGAACACCACATCAGCGGACCCCACACGAGAAGCTCGGAGGGCCTCCGAAGTCGGCGTGGGCCCCGATCCAGGCGTGACACATATCGGGCTTGCGGGTGGGAGTGCATGCAGCGCGGCTCATTCTCGCTGTTATCTACAGTACATACTCGGAGTTCCTAAGTTCCTCGATGGCTCGTCTTCTTCCTCGCTGGAAAGGTGGGGTTCGGTTCCGCTTGAGGGCTCTTCGAATGTTCTGACGAGAGTTAGCGTTTGGGTCATGCACGCAGGTCTCATCCGGAGCTGCGTACGAGCTGCGTGGGCGACATCGCTTTTGTCGCTGTCCCCGTCCGTGGATACAGCATCACGCAGTGCCGTATGGTGTACGTACGAGTCTCACTCTAAAATCCTATTTACTTACTGGGGCTGGCCCTCCGCTATACCCGCCCGGAGAAATATACCCCGGGGGGCTGCAAAGTTCACTGGCAATCCTGCGCATGGCGACCTGATCATAGCGACCTCCGTTCGTCCAAGTACGACTGGCGAATACTGGCGGACAAGTAGGCAGTGACATCAGCAAAAAGTACTGTTGCGGGGGCCGACACTCTGAGCTTCCCCGGACCTGTCACCCCTGGGAAGCATGACAGCATGACAGGTCGCTTCAGGTTGCTTCAGGCCAATACAGCTTTCAGGAAGCTCCTTGCTGATATTAGCCTGGGACTTCTGGGGCGTCCTCAGACGCCTTCACCAAGAACTCGATAGCGGTCAGGAAGATGTATCTGTATTTTCGTGCTATATGCAGTCCCGACGGTCCCGACGTCCCGGTCCCGGTCCCTGTGCCTAAGCCGACCCAAGCACCTCGGTCCTCAGTCCTCAGTCCTCAGTCGAAGAACTCCTTCCCCTCGCCCTGGTGCTTCTTCAGCTCCGCGCGCCACGGCTCCCACGTCCGCCCGTACTTCCTGATCAGCCTCCCCAGCTCCTCCCTCTGCTCCTTCTGCAAGGGCGCAACGCACAACACCGCGGTGGTCAGCTCTAGCTCTAGCTCTTCCCCCCCCCCTCCCCCCTCAAGCAAGCGGGACGCACCAGGTTCCACGGCATCTCGCCGCCATACACCTCCTCGAACATCTCCGCGACGGGCGGCTTGGGCAGCCGCTCCGCGCGCTTGTACGCCGCGCCCACCTCCGCCTTGAACGCGGCCACGAGCGCCGCCTCCTCGTCCGCGGACCACCACCCGCGCGCCTCGAGGAAGAGCGGAAGCGCAGGACAGGGTTGTCCAGCCGCTTCCGGTCCTCGACCTCCTTGCGCGGCCGGTACGCGAACGAGTCGTCCGACGTCGAGTGGTGCCCCACCCTGCTCGCACGCACCAAGGTTCAGTCAGCTATCTAGCACTATCAGGGGAGGGGGAAGATCAGGCAGAAAGGGGAGACAGGGAAAAGACCCACCGGTAGGTCATGGTCTCAAGCAGGACGGCACGGCCCTCCTCAATGCACCGCCGGCGGGCCTCCTTGGTGGCGGCGTAGACGGCGAGGACGTCGTTGCCGTCGACGCGGATCGTGTGCACGCCGTAGCCCGGCCCGCGCGACGCGATGCCGTCCCCGTAGTACTGCTCCGCCGAGGGCGTCGAGATCGCGAAGCCGTTGTTGCGCGCGATGAACAGCGTCGGCGACGGGATCGTCGATGCTATCAGGACGTCAGCGCCCGAATGACGAGGAGAGGAGACGAAGAGAGAGAGAGAGAGAGAGAGAGAGAGAAGGCGGTATGCGTACCTAATGCGAGGCCGGCGTGGAAGTCGCCCTCGGAGGCGGCGCCCTCGCCGAAGTAGACGACGGCGCAGTTCTTGCCGCGGCGGTTCGGGTCGCGCTTGATCGCGTACCCGACGCCTGCTGCTTGGGGTATCTGCGTGGCTAGCGGGGAGGAGATCGTATGCCAGTGGAATTCTTTCGAGCCGTAGTGCTACAAACATGACAAGAATTAGGAACAGCCGGGGTAGGACGGGGAATGGATGCTTACGGCTGGCATCTGCTTGCCCATGCCGCTCGAGTCAAGGTAGGTGCCGAAACACTGGTTCATGATGTCGTCGACGGTGAAACCGCGGAAGAGCAGCGCGCCCTGCTCGCGATATTGCGCTGCCTACGCATTTAGGACCGCAAAAAGGGCTGAGGACGCAAGCGTGGTTCTTACCCAGTATCCTGGTCTACCGTTGAGTAAAGTTGCCTGCCATGAGAGGACAGGAACACTTACTCGTCGTCCGGAGCGAGGGCGGCTCCAGAACCGATAACGGCAGCTTCCTCTCCATACTTTACAGGATCGATCAGGGCAGGAACGCCTCCGAATTTTTGCAGCACTCACGGAGGTAATCTATGGGGACTGTATAAGCTAACCAGTCCCGCGAAGAGACGCGCTAGGCACTCACATAGAAACTAATGCGTCCCTGGCGCTGGAGGTTATAGAGCGTTTCGTCCAGGATGGGGAGCTGCACCATGTGCTTGTACCTATTGTATGCGACTATAAATAAGCAGGTATGGGTAGGGAAATAGGCCGCCCCCACATCTTGAGGGCAAGAGCCTTGTCGATCTAGACCGTCGCGCATTCAGCATGCCCGTTTCCTCCTCCGACTGTGCGCATGCAGGAGAGAGAACGAAGACGCACCTCTGGAACCTCTGCTCCTTCAATAGGTTGACCCGCGCCGTCAAGGACTCTGTAGGTGGGGATCTGCTTCTCGCCGCTCGTGACTGAGTTGAAGAAGTGCAGCTTGGAAGTGATCGGGGAGGACGAGGTGGGGAGCGTCCCGAGTGCACTTTTCCGGCAGTTCTGGTGTCGTGCCCGCTACACCCCTCCTCTGGGACGTGCGGGAGACCCTGGAGAGCAAGGGCGAGGAAAGTTTGGGGATGCGCACCGGCCGGAACATGGTCGTGGATGGGAGCAAAGGACGGTGGAAGGTGTACAAACGCCCGGATGCAAGGTCCGGTGCGGTATTAGAGCGTCTAATTCGCGAGACGCGTTCGGGCACGTGCACACACTCAGATAAGCGCGCGTCTAATCGCGTTTAGCGAGCGCAACACGTACTGCGGGTGGCTGCATCACCTTGCAAACCTTCCACGTCTTCGCTTCCTCATCTGCGTCTCCGGCCTGGATTCTTGCATTGGTGCTGTCTGGTCGCCCCTTCACGCTCGCGCGACGCTCTCTGGCTGCAGCACCCTCTATGGACGCCCCTTCGTCTGACTCGGAGCTCTTCAGCGACCGCCCATCCAAACGCGCTCGCCATTCCTCTCCGACCCGGCCGTCCACCGCAGGCTCCTCCCACTCGTTCGACGGCGGGCCCGACGGCCCCCACTCCCATTCGCGCATGTACTCGGCCAACGGGAACGGCCACAGCGGCGGCGGCGACATTGCACCGAAACCCGCGCTGCAGCCCAGCATCCTCGGCGTCGAGCCGCTCGACGAGTTCATCCGCGAGATAGCCGACTTCATCCACTTCCACATCAGCAACCGGCCCCCAGATACTGGCGGCACCATCGAGGTGGAAGCGAAAATCGGGCTCCTCAAGGATCGCACCAGTGGCCAGAGATTACAGATGCCCGTTCTCGTCGAGACGAGTGCGTATGCGTTTGCGAGTGTGTCGCAGAGGGTTTTGACTGACTCTCCAGGCTCACGTTCCTGCTGCTCTCGGCTGCTCACGTATGCTTCCTAATTCCTCTCCTTATCCCTTGTCTTCTCCGCGCCACAGTCCTCGCACCCGACTCCATCGACCTCCGCTTCGAGTCCAACATGTCCGCAGTGCGTCTCCCCTTTCACGCCCTGTGTTCGCGCGCGCCCGCATGCTCACGCGGCCCGCGTGTTTTGCGTGCCCCCCACGCAGAAACAGCACCAGCACTTCAACAAGCTGCTCAACGAGCTCAAGCTCAAGAACGCCGACCTCCAGATCGACTACGAGCACCTCCGCCTCGTCGACAACTTCTTCGAGCCCGACCGCGGCCGCGACAAGATCCGCGTCACCCGCGACGAGAAGACGGGCGACGTCCGCGCGTGCATGCGCAAGGTCCGCCTTGGCGACCTCAACATCTACTCCCCGAAACGCCTCGTCGACTGGCGCGTCAGCGTCAACATGGAAATACCCGGTACGTTCCTTCTCTCTCGTCTCTCGTGCGTTCCTTGCGTCTACATGCGCCTCCTTGCGCGTCCGTTTCGCCTCCGCGAGCACCCCGGGGGCGATATAGATGCCAGCGAGCGCGAACCCGAGTAGGGTCGCGGGTGGGTGTGGATCGGCGCCGCTCGGAGAGTGGGCGGCAGACGCGCCCCCGCCCCCTGCAGATTCCTTTTACCGTACCCTCTGTCACGGAAGCGCGACCGAAAACGAGATCGCTGACCCGCAGCCGCTCTTCCTCCCCATCGCAGTCCCCCCGCCACTGGGCACCCCGACACACACGCGGCGGAAAGACCGGCTTAGCTACTCGCACCAGGAGTTCGCCATCGACCTCACGCAGGTCACCGCGACCGCCGGCCCGAACTCCAAGGTGCGTCCGTCTCTCTCCCTCCCCCCCGCTTCTTGTTCCTCCTTGCGTCCGTGCGCTGACTGGGTGAATGGATGGGCGGATGGGCGGATGGGTGGACGACGCGATACGACAGCCGGAGGTGCTGCACGAGCTCGAGGTGGAGCTGAAAAACTCGGAGTACCTCGTGGCGATGGCCGCGAAGCGCGGGGACCCGGCGCTGAGCATGGAGGAGCAGAACGCGTTCGACGAGCTCGTTCATGCGTTCGTGAACAACGCGCGCATCTTGACGCGCAACGCCGCGCCTGGGGTCGAGGGGCGATAGCTCAGGCCTCGGCGCCGCGCCGTGTGCATGCCTGCGCTGGAGACTCAGAGCGTCTCGAAGTTAACGTAGTGGGCGGCGAGTCTTGGCGGTGTATTTGCTACGTATATGTTCCTCTTCACTAGTCATACAGGGACGTTTGTTGACATGCTTGTATTCGTAGTCGCTGTGTGTGTATATCCTCACTCTCAAGTTGTTGTCGGACGTATACTTACCGTACATACGCAATGTGCTCTACTTAGCCCGACCGTACCGTACCTGATTGATGGTGACGGCGACGTCTGGTCATGCCATGTCATGAATATTTCAACGTCCAATGTTGTTTGGCGGAATGGGATAACCGGCCACCAGCGGGGGACTCTGCAAGAGCGAAACTTAAACAGGATCTCATTCGGTACGCCCGAGATACATTCAAAGCGTGGTTGTGAACATAGTGATACATTCGGGGCACAAAACATGACGAGAGGGACGCAATATCGACACAACAACAGCGCATGCAACGCTCAGTAGCGGGGGTGCCCCAGCTGGGGCTGCGCGGCGACGACCGGCTGCCTGATGGGCATCTGGAACGCAAAATCCGGGTGACCTTCGCGCCGCAGCGTAAGGTACGAGCCCTCGGGGACGCTCCACTTTTCCTCTCCGTCGGGAATCGAGGCCATGCCCATGTTGCGCTCCCACGAGCCCAGCGGGCAGGCCTTGGGGGGTCGTATTAAGTGCGCCTTGTGAGCGGGGAGGGCATCGCCTGCACCGATGCCGGGCAGGAGGCACGACAGCCCCGGGTACAGGGCGTACCCAGGGGGCAGGTTAACCGGGACCCGTCGCTCGACGTCGAAGAAGTCAAGGCAGAACTGGCCCCAGTAGGCCATGCCGCCGCCCCATATCCGGATGGCGTAGGGTGAGTCGGGGACGCGGACGCTGTAGACGTTCGGATCATCCGGGAGAGGCTTGACCTAGTATGTAGAACACGCTGTTGAGATACCGTAAGATCTTAGAGACGAGGGAGACGACGACGCGGGACGCACCCCGATGACTTTGACACCCGCCGTCTGGAATTTTCGCTCGGTCATGTGGTTGTAGGACTGCAGATACTCGGGGAGCGTATCCTTGGTGGCGCCAATCGTGAGCAGGAAGTCGGTGAGCTGCTGCTCGTCGAGCGGCTTGTATGTCGGGATCAGCCTCATCATGTGTCGAACTTGCAGAGCGGCATATTCTGGGCCTGTGGACTCTGCGCTGCGTCTGCCTGCAATCGGAAGGCCTGGGGAGCTCGAGAAGCGGGAGTGCCACTAGTACGGGGGCGCAGCGAGGAAGAGACGGGAGTGATCGGCTGCAACTTGAAGAGCCAGAGCCAGAATGATCACTACCGAGAACAGTGGAGACAACGACGAGACTCACCTGTGGCTGACGCGACATTGGAACGAGAAATTGAGTGAGAAGACGGCCTGAGATGGAGCAAGTCTGAAACTCCTCGAGCTGTGGCTCAGGCTGAACTCGGAGACGGTGCGTGCGTCGGTGTTCGGCGCTGCTTTTCGAACACACCATCACGTGGACGCGTCTGCTCGGGAAGAGCGTGTAAGTAGCACAGTAGTGCGTCCGGCTCGACTCGACTCTGAATACAGATACCCTCCAGCTGGCGATAATGGCTCGGAAGAGATGATGGTTGGCCGGTGCTGGACATTGTGTCTGGTGGTTCAAGTTCGACGACACGGCGCGGCCCTGCCCGAAGCCAAGCCGAGCGCTGATCATAAGTACCCGGAACTTTGCCTGCCTGCATGCAATGACCGCAGAGTTTACGAGCACCCATCGAGGCCACGAGGTCTTGAGAGTTGTTAGGGAAGAGCAGGGTGGGGGGAAGTCGGGTCCTAGCACAAAGGTCTGAACGAGCGAAAATAGGGTGTCCGCTCTCAGCCCATGCGCATGTCCCGAAGAGCAGTGGCGCGTACGTGCGGGGGAATCATAGCATAACGACAGCGATACAACATCGAAACAAAGCTATTTCTACGGTTTATTACACGGGATAGCCCAGCTGGGGCTGGGCATACACAACCGGAGGCTGTCTGGCAGGCATCTGGAACATGAAGTCTGGGTGGCCATCCCGTCTCAGCATAAGAGCCATGCCTTCGGGGATGCTCCATTTCTCTCTCTCCATGAGGAATCGAGGTCATGCCCATGTTTCGTTCCCACGAACCGAGTGGGCAGGCCTTCTGTGGTCGTGCTAAGTGCGCCATATGCGCGGGGAGCGCATGGCCTGCGCCGATGCCGGGCGGGAGGGACGACACGCCCGGGAATAGGGCGTACCCGGCGGGGAGGTTCACGGGGACCCTGCGCTCGACATCGAAGAAGTCGAGGCAGAACTGGCTCCAGTAGTTCATGCCCCCCGTCCACATGCGGAGGACGTAGGGGGAGTCGGGGACGCGGACGGTGTAGACGTTCGGGTCGCCTTGCTGGGGCTTGACCTGGAGCGCGTTTGATGCACACGTTGAGAGAGCACGAGGGAAGTGACAGAAAAATGAAAGAAAACGTACCCCCATGACCCTGAACCCGCCGTGCTGGATGGCGTCCTCCGTTATGTCGTTGTACGACTCCAGATAGCCGTCCAACGTCTCCTCGGTGGCGCCAAACGAGAACAGAAAGTCGCGGAGCTCGTCCCTGCTCTGGGGCTTGTACGACGGGATCAGGTTCATCACATGCTCGTCGAACCTGCAGTGTGCCACCGGAGTCTGTGTGTCTGCGTCCGCGTCCTGGGTAGACTGGCTCCGAGTCCGACGAGTCGGAGAAACCTGGAGCGAAGAGGGGAAGGGAGAGAGGAGTGTTGCGTCAGGGGCAAATGAACGAGAGCCATGGACGACGCAAGACTCGCCTGCGACTGGCGCGACATCGGAACACAAAATCGAGTGAGGAGACGGCCGGAGACTCAGACAAAGCACGCTTGCGGACGGTGAATACTTATATACACGGCGGGGATTCCGAGATTTTTGACGGGAGAAAAGCCGATTAAAAGGGATTACTCGCGGTTGACTTATTCTCCCCCTCGTGACAAAAGGGAGAAAAGTCGAGCAAAAGGGGTAGAATGTTATCCTTTTGGGACGCTTTTAGGAGACTTTTCTCTCATTTGATCACGTGAGAAGAAAAGGCTTCCACGCGTAATCCCTTTTCAGCCACTTTTCTCCCGTCCAAAAACTCGGAATCCCCGTCGTGATATTTCCGTTTTAGGCGCTACTTTTCGAACACACCATCACGTGGACGCGTCCAACTCCTTGTGCTGATGGGCAGCCTTGGTCGGGATTGCGGGCATGTACTCATGTCCGAGTCTCCATTGAGCGAAATAAGCTTGTCTAGACAGCCGCAGCTGATTCTAGAACCACTCAAGCCGATGTTACTTACTACGAAGGGAGGACGATGGGTCGGAGCTGGACATTATTGTGTTCCATGTCAGCATGCCATGGAAACTAAACGAAATCATTGGAGGAGAGGGGAATCCGAGTCCAAGAACGCGTGTGTGTCTGAACGAAAACAGGATCGCTCTTCCGTTTGCATATCTGAAGGGCGGCGCCACCTTCTAGCTAGTATGTACAGTACACGCAGGCAGGGCAATCACAGCACAACGAGAGCGATACAACATCTTGAAAACAACAACCAGCAATTCTAGCGCGCAGCTTAGTAGGCGGGGTACCCCAGCTGGGGCTGCGCAATGACTACCGGGGCCTGCCTGGCGGGCATCTGAAACATAAAGTCCGGGTGGCCGTCCCGTCTCAGCATGAGATGCATGCCTTCGGGGACGCTCCACTTCTCTTCCCCGTCGGGGATCGTTTTCATGCCCATGTTCCGCTCCCATGAACCGAGTGGGCAGGCCTTCTGCGGCCGTAGGAGGTGCGCCTTGTGAACAGGGGGGGCATGGCCGGCACTGATGCCGGGCGGGAGTGACGACATGCCCGGGAATAGGGCGTACCCAGCGGGAAGATTTACTGGGACCCTGCGCTCGACGTCGAAGAAGTCGAGGCAGAACTGGCCCCAGAAGTCCATGCCCCCCGCCCACATGCGGAGGCAATACGGGGAATCGGGGATACGGATAGTGTAGACATTCGGGTCGCCCGGCTGGGGCTTGACCTATACCACGTTTGGAATATACGTTGAGACAACGGTAACGCGAAGGAGCAGATGACGATACGAGCACGTACCCCGATTACTCTCACTCCGCCTCGCTGGAGGTTCAGTTCGACCGAGTGGTTGAAAGACTGGAGAGTCGACTCCAACGTATCTTCAGTGGCGCCGCTCAAGAACAGGAAGTCGCGCAGCTCCTGCGCGTCGAGGGGCTTCCACGAGGGGACCAGACCCATCATGTGCTCATCGATCTTGCAGAGGGCACGCGGGGCCTGTGAGTCGCCTTCCTGGGTAGATCGAGAAACCTGGATTCGGATTGAAGGGAGGGAGAGACAGAACCGTGACGGTGCCAGTGTTTGGCGACAAGACGCGAGAGACGTGGATAACGCTGTGCTCACCTGTGGCTGGCGCGACATCGAGACGGAAAATCGAATGAGAAGATGACCAAAGACGAGACAGAGCCAGTTCAAGTCTACCCGAGCCGACTCGTTCAGTGCGGACGCGCGGACGGTTGACAATATCTCGGCCCTCGGGGGTCACGTGTAGTCATGCACGTGACGTCATCACGTGGACGCGTTCAACCCGCCCGAAGTGCAGAAAGTAGACTCTCTTGCGGGTACGAATGGCACCGGCTGATTGGCCTAGGTGGCCTGAGACTGTGTAACGGGCGGCCTGCCGCCGCGAGGTCGAGACGAGACGAAACCAAGCTATATTCGAGATACGAAAGACGAGTACAGCGAGGGGGCAGCTAGGCGAGCCCGAGACCTGAGTTGGTTCGTCGAAGAGAGGCGGGAACGTATCGTAGCGGACTAATCTAACGTGACCGGATCATGGAGTCACGGCCAGGGTAACGGGGGCCGTTACACCATCTCCTCCTTAAGGTACAGATCGAGGAGTGGGTGACGAGAGACGTAGTGGCTGTAGGGTCGTAAGATAGCGTAAAACTAGACATAGTAAAACAACAACAGAAGTAGTAATCAAATGGCAACAACGTAGTGCAAGACGTAGGTACCAAACCAACTATAAACGAAGACGTAGTGCGGAGTTCGAGGGATCACTGAGACGTAGGGGCAAGGCGAGGCTTGACGTAGACACAGTGCAAGGGACAAGAGGCAAAAGCTACACAAGAGGGTCCACACATGCTACCGGTAAGCTAAGGTGGATGTCATGGGGATAGCGACTCCCGCATGACCATAGATGTAGAGGTGTCAACCCAGGCCGCAGCCCGAGAAGACCAAAAATGAGGACGTAACGAGCAACTAAAACACGTTAAGACCGAAGCCTAGAACCGTGGTCATAGATCGAGACAAGAGGCGAGGACGTAGACGAAGATACAACGCACTCAGCAGATTTGACCGCAGCCAATGTCCACGAGGCGAGGCGACAAGAAGGATGCACTGGGGGTTGAAAGAAAGCATTGAATGCAAGGACGAGGGGCGTGATGCGGATACAGTGGCTGAAATGCGACGAGGGGTGAGGATGACAAGCGTCGAGATCGAGGCGCACCGAGGGATCAAAACATCGAAAGGTGTCAAAAGGGCGTTGAAAAAGCGTGATCTTGAGGCCGCAAAAAGTTTTGAAATGCGCGAGGATCGCGGATCATCTTGAAAGTGAGACTGACGCGGCTTGCATGAGCTTGCCACGCCGTCCGAGGATGCACATCGCGCGTAACCGCTGCGACGGCCGAGGGAAGAGGAGTGTGCGCGCGTAGCGACGCACCGGAGGGAGACCTGCGTCCACACAGGATCTCCGTCTCCGCTCCGAACCTGCGTGGACACGCCGACTTGCTACGGTGGTCCTCCGCACCGCTCCGGTCCACCTCTGCGAAGACGTCCGAGAGGTCTCGAGGACGGCGTACCTTCCGCTCTGCTCCATGTCCGCGTCCTCCGAAGGCTCTGGTTCCACCACACCTATCTCCCTTTTTTCCGCCGAGGCTTCCGTGCCGGAGGCGCGGAGACGAGGTGACCTGAAAAAGACAGCCTCCGAAACCGGGGGGTTGATGAAGGTTGGTTGCTACGAAGGGAGGGAGGGAGGGAGAGCTAATGTGGGTGAGGTTGATGAGGACGCGAGGGGCAGGCATGATCGCGAGGGTCCATGAGGTGGGGTAGCGGGCGCCAGAGAGCGAAGATGTCGAGGAAGAGGAAGGGGCGAGGTTACAAAAACAAAAAAAATGCATGGTAAATGAACGGCGAGGAGCGCGAGCCTCTGACGACACGACTCCAATGGCGGTGGAGGGTGCCGTAACGCGTGTGCGGGCCGCGCAAGCGAGCAAGAGGAGACTCGTAGTCCGGAATGAGGAAAGGTCTTGAAAATGCGAATCTTGGCTAGCAGCGCACTATGCTGGGATATTGGGGGCATAGACAAGTGCGAATGGCTCCATGGAGGGGACCAGATGGGTAGAGGATGTGCGACCCCCAAAATAGGGGCTATGGACCTAGGCTGGCAAAGAATGTGGCGAGCCGGTGTAGGGTGTGGATGGATGACCACCGGGCATCGAAGGACGATGGAAAGTTGAGATGCGAGGGGTCGCAAAGGGTCAATGAAGCGAGAGGACAGTCGCTGGGATAAACCGCGGGCGACCAAGACAAGCGAGAGTCGAAAGGACCGAGTTTGGCGGACGAACCAAACTGTAACGGGCGGCCTGCCGCCGCGAGGTCGAGACGAGACGAAACCAAGCTATATTCGAGATACGAAAGACGAGTACAGCGAGGGGGCAGCTAGGCGAGCCCGAGACCTGAGTTGGTTCGTCGAAGAGAGGTGGGAACGTATCGTAGCGGACTAATCTAACGTGACCGGATCATGGAGTCACGGCCAGGGTAACGGGGGCCGTTACAGACTGGTGGTAACAACTTTGAAAAAACAATGTGGAAGGTCGCAGGAGGACACTGGATTGGACCTGGACACTGCGTCCAATGCCAGCCGCGACCTTCCAATCTGGAAAACATGACGGCCTCTCTTCTGTGGTGTACCGTACCGAGTACATAGCATTGGAAACACAGCGGCTAATCATCTACATGCAGTGCGACGGGCATTACTAAAGCGGCGAGACAGCATAGGGACACACCATATGTGAAAACTCTAGTAGTAATAAGGATAACCCAACTGCGGCTGCGCGGCGACGATGACGGGCTGGCGAGTGGGCATTTGGAACGCGAAATCCGCATGACCATCACGCCGCAGCGTAAGGTACGAGCCCTCGGGGAGGCTCCACTTCTCCTCTCCGTCGGGAATCGAGGTCATGCCCATGTTCCGCTCCCACGAGCCGAGTGGGCAAGCCTTCTGGGGCCGTGCTAAGTACGCCTTTTCAGGAGGGAGGGCGTGGCCACCGGCCCCGGGCGGCAGGGAGGACACGCCCGGGTACAAGGCGTACCCGGCGGGAAGGTTCACGGGGACCTTGCGCTCGACATCGAAGAAGTCTAGGCAGAATTGGCTCCAGTAGCCCATGCCCCCCGCCCACATGCGGAGGCAATAGGGCGAATCGGGGACGCGGACGCTGTAGACGTTCGGGTCGTCCGGCAGAGGCTTGACCTGGACAGAGCATGTACGCTGAGAGACGGGAAAAGGAAGCGATGGCGCGAAACACGCACCCCGATCACTCTCACTCCCTCTCTCTGCATTTTCAGTTCCACCGACTGGTTGTAAGCCTGGAGAGTCGACTCCAGCATTTCTTCGGTGGCGCCGCTCGCAAACAAAAAGTGGCGCAGTCCTTCCGCATCGAGAGGCTTCCACGAAGGAATCAAATTCATCATGTGCTCATCGAGTTTGCAGAGGGCCGCTGGCCGGACCTGTGCGTCGCCTTCTTGGGTAGATTGAGAAGCCTGGAGCGGAGGGGGGAGTCGCCGGGAAGACACGGACATGTTTGACTGCCAAGCAGCGAGAGACGGATTACCGCGGGACTCACCTGTGGCTGACGCGACATCGAGCCGAAAAAAATCGAAGGGGAGGACGGCAGAAAACAAGGAAAGCTGAAGTGCAGGTCTGCTCGAGTTGAACTCTCTGAGACTGGGGAACGAACGGTTCATATATTGGCTGTTAGCGATCACGTGTTGCTCTACGCCATGCCATCACGTGGACGCGTCCGAGCTCGTTCCCGGGCAAATTAGTCATGGCAAGGGTGGGGCCCGGCCGCGAAGCGGCCCAAAAGGTGCCAAGGGTGGGCAGCGCGCCGAAGGCGCGCTCTCCCTCCTCCTGCCACCTTCCTCTCCTTCCGAGTCCTTCAATCTGGCCTAAGAAATGGTGAAAAATGAGCCAAAAATCGTGTTTCCTTTCCCCATATCCCCTGGGGTCTCGCGGCGGCGTGCGCGCCGCCGCGTCTATCTGTATCACTCTTTGTACCTCTCGGCGTCAAGCCTCCGCTCGCGATGACAATTCCTCCCGGAGTTCCCCACCGATTTTCTTTGTTTTGAGCTTGTTTTAAACAGGTCGACATCACCTTTAAACTGAGGGTAGCGCCAATCGACTATGTTCCCTCCTCCCTCCTCAATTTATATTACATTCCTGTACACCCTGCGGCGATTTTGAACCTTGAATTTTGCCTCATGCTCTATGATAGTTAGCAATTGGACTTTAATATAATATAAACATGTTTCTACTTTCAAATGCGGCCTCTGGAAGCATCGAAACCGGGTGCGTCTGTCCTCGCGCCCCGTCGCGAGCCCTTCCGCGCTCTAAGCGCTCGTGTTTGGTGGCGGGCTCCTTCCGTATAAGGGCGTGGTAGGGCTAGGGTTTATTTGATCCCTCCGACCAAATTTGGTCTGGGGGACCAATTTAGTCGTGACCCTTGGCATGGCGGGGCTGCCCGTTCCCGGCCCGCCTCGCAATTGAGGCTGGTACAACAGCACCAGAGGCTGATTCCAGGTGTCCTTGAACCGGTGGCAGGTGGCAATGAGAGTCGGGAAAGTATCAAGGAGGGGGATGGATCCCAGCTGGATATTCTGTCCGATGGTTACCGTATTCCACGACGAGTCCGAGGGAACTTCTGGGACGCGTACTAGTAGTACTGCCGTGGCAGGCTGACGGGAACTCAAAACGACCGCTCGGCTTGTACATATGTATATATGTTGTATGTGGCGGCATCGGTTGCCGACGAAAATGCACGTCAGTGGCATATGACGGGCAGAGATGAGCTACATACAGTCCACGAAAATGCCAGCACCGCAGTCTGAATGCAGGAACATATCCCAAACACAAACACAGTCGCCATTCTAATACAGGCGGAGGAGCGGGCGGACAACACGAGAGCGGCGACTCGGATACGACATCAAAACAAAACCAGTAAGAACCGACCCCTAGTAGTACGGAAACCCCATCTGCGGCTGCGCGGCGACGATTGCAGGCTGGCGAGTGGGCATCTGGAACGCAAAATCCGGGTGCCCGTCACGTCGCAGCGTCAGATACGTGCCCTCTGGGATGCTCCACTTCTCTTCTCCGTCTGGAATCGAGGTCATACTCATATTGCGCTCCCACGAGCCAAGTGGGCAGGCCTTCGGGGGCCGTGCTAAGTGCGCCATATGCGCGGGGAGCGCATGGCCTGCGCCGATGCCGGGCGGGAGGGACGACACGCCCGGGTACAGGGCGTGCCCAGCGGGCAGATTGATGGGGACCCTGCGCTCTACGTCGAAGAAGTCGAGGCAGAACTGGCCCCAGAAGTCCATGCCTCCCGCCCACATGCGGAGGACGTAGGGGGAGTCGGGGACGCGGACGGTGTAGACGTTCGGGTCGTCAGGCTGCGGCTTGACCTAGACAGAGAAAGTTCGGTTAAGAATTGAGATGATGCGGGGTAAATAAGGATGCGAAAACGTACCCCGATGACTCTGAAACTCCCGTGCTGGATCTTGTGTTCCATTCGGCGGTTTGTAGGTCTGGAGACTCTGTTCCAACGTAGCTTCCGTCGCGCCGCTCATGACCAAAAAGTCACGAAGCTCGTGCTCATTCAGGGGCGTGTACGACGGCACCAGACTCATCATGTGCTCGTCGAATTTTCAGAGGGCCACCGACCGGGTCTGTGTGTCCCCCTCCTGGGGAGGTCCGACTGAGAGACGAGAACTTGAATCCTGGGGCTGGGTGGCGGGCGGCTGAAAATTCAGTATCCGACGACTTTGGGGAGAATACGGGACTTACAGCGGGTGGCTGATGCGACATCGATACACAAATGTGTGTGAGAAGGAGAAGACACAAGGGACGAAGCAGCGGCGCTCGCGCTGCGGTTGAACTTGAATATCGGCTGGTAGCATTCGGCGCTATTTGTCACGTGTTCAACTCTCTACATAAGTACTCGCTGCGTGCAGCTCAGTGCCAGTGGTTTGGGCGTGAGGAAAATGCAGAGCTGGATACAATTGGAGGCCGTCATCATGATGGGCGAGGAAGGGATGAGCGTCATGCTGTCGAACTTTTTTTCATCCTACCAAACGACAAGCTGGCACGTCCAGTTCGCACGCCGACTCGATGATCGACGGTCTCCACTTTGGAACTCAAATCCAGGTGTACCGCTGCGCTGTGCCTGCTCCAGAATCCGAGAAGCGTCACGACTAACGGCAAGAGAAGCGGGCTGAGGTCTGCACTGCATACTTGCCCTGAATCAGCGGAAGCGGCGCGCACTTAGCTTGGCTCGTTCAGCTCGGCCTGCTCGGATGAGCCTGTCCACGGTAAAGGTCATATGGTCGCTGCATACCTGTGTCCAAATAGCGTAGAATGTTCATTCCGCCACGTATGCGATCCCTACCGTACCTGATCTACGACAGAATCTAGAGTTAAGGCAACAAGCCTGAGGCTCCGCGGGAGAGCGCTCCTGGAATGTCCAGTATGGGCGTGCACAGCACGGCCAGGCCAGGCCCCCGTTAATGATCGTCCAAGCAACGTCATCGTGGTCCAGGACGTACAGGACGTGTGCAGGGCACCTGCGAAGAGCTTCGCGGCATGGGCATCGCCCTGAGTCGTGTCCGGTCTGCGGTCGACCGGTACTGCGCATGCAGTCTCCGGTGCCCAATGCCCATACCCCCATCTCGAGCTGTAATCTAATATCTATGCAGTCGGCTCCGTCTTGCTCTTGCCCCCCACATTTGAATAGCAGCCGGATATCGAGCTGGGGATAATACCACGACCGTTACGTATGATTGTGTGGATGCGACCCTCCTCGTCCGGCGCCCTGTCGCAGGGTGGGTGGCATGACGAGAACGACGTGACGCACCTCTCACCTCTCCCCTGAGCCTGCGCGATCGTGTTCGTGAATCGTCGGACGATTTGTTCGAATTCTGCATCTGCAGCCTTCCTCTTCCTCTTCCTCGTCTGGTCTTCGCCTTCGCCTTCGCTGTTCCTCGGAGACCGCACTACGCACGACAGAGCTTCCGCTTCCTGGCGGCTAGAACCTAGAAGCTGCGCCACGAAGGCCTGAGGGCCCTGAGCACGGCGCTCTGAGTTCTGAGTTCTGAGTTCTGAGCTCTGAGTCCTGGCCTGCGCGTGGCGGAAGAGCTCGTCTGAGCCTTCTAGGGTGCTGGCTGCCAGTAACGCCGCCACGTGCACGACTCGCCGCTGGGCGACCACGGCCAACCGTGACGGGGAACCCTTCTGCTCGCGAATCGAACGCCGCGAAGCCGGAAAGGCAGGAGGAGGCAAGATCGATCCAGGACCTGCGAGTGCGCGTGCGCGTGCGCATACAGGGCACCGGCCCTGCGGCAGGGGGCGCGCGGGTGTGGTCTCTGCCGAGCGGGAGGGGTTGCTTCGCGGGGGCCTCCCTAGATCCGCGTGCTCGCTCGTTCGTGCTCGTCACGGTTCTTGCTCGGTTTGTAACTGTGTTTCGCAGTGTGTGTAAGGGGGATGCCTAGGTAGGCTTTTCGAATGGACTGAGCGGTACTGAATGGCCTGAACGCATGCGGTATATACGCACTGTGATAGCTGTCGTATGAGCTTGAATGGGGGTTTTGCGGCGTTGGGTACCGTGACGGCGCAGGCGTCTTGCCTGCAGCTGGGTCCGGCTTCGACTTCGACTTCGACCTTCGACTTCGGGCTGGCGCTCGACCTCAGTGCGGTGGAGCGTTGGGGGTTTTGGACGGGTTCGAGAAACGAGAGTCGGAAACGTTGGGGCGAAATCGGTGGGTAACGATTGTATGTACAGTCTGAGTAAGTGGGTGCGCAGCGAGCTCGAGTAAGTAAGCAGATCCGGAGTCGTGGATGTCCGAGTCGACGTCGAGGCCTCGACGCGAGCCTCAGTCGCTGCGCCGCGCATCCGCATATCCGCACGTCCGTGTGGAACCTGCTGGGCTGGAGATATCGGGCACGCTGCCCAGTGACCGGTTGACCACGGATGGCGTCACCCCGGTCCTGGTGTTTTCGTGCGCGCGGTCACGGTGTGGTCCGACTAGTGCTTCCGCAGACTCCAGAGCGGCGACTGAAAGGCGGAGAGTTCGCAGGTGTTGGTGCCTGACCGTTTCGGGCCCGCTCGCGCCAGTGCCCAGGGAGACGGTACTGTGCTTGCTGCACTTCCACGGTTTCGGTTTCTCGGGCTCAGGCGTCCGCGTCCGCGTCCGTGTTCGCCGGCCGACTGGTATTTCAGCGAGTCTTGGTCTAAGTATGATCTATCGCGCCCTTCTGATACATACTGTGATGCGATAGCGGCGTCAGCACACGCGCGACAGCGACAATGGCGGAGGACGCTCGCACGCACTAAGTATCGCACTCCCGTGTTAATACGAATCAGACGTCGTCGTCTGACCGGGGAACTTTGAATTTGCAGCCTCCAGACGCGAGCGCAGACGCGGACGCGCGCGCGCGGGGGGGGGGGGTTGAGGCCTTGAGGCTCGACTCTCGAGGAAGACGACAACTTTGAACCCGAAGACGAGCACGGCTGGGGCCGTCCGCACATGCACGTCCACGTCCATATCGATGTCCGCGAACCGCTGCACCTGTGGGACCGTCCTCGGTAAGTACACAGACGACGCAGCCGCAGGCCCACACCAGTGACCAATGACCACAGGACGCGGGACCCTGAGGCTCGAGGCTCCGAGCGAGGCCGACAGCCCCGCAGGCGCAGGATAAGTGAGTTTGGACCAGCCACCCGCGACGCATAACGTAACCCGCGCGCCCGCAGTGCCCCCCGAATGGAAGATCCAATAGTCCTGGATAACGCATACCCGCCCCTTGGGGCCCCAGATCGCCGCCAGCGGCTAGACTCCACGCTACACGCCCAGTACACGCCTCGGGCTCCGGTCGCGCGCGGACGCGCAGGGACGCGCGCGTTGCCATAAGCACGTCCTCCGCGTAAGGGTAAGCGGGAGGGACTCGAGGCTTGCCGCTTGCCGCGCTAGCCCCGGTTTGCAATCGCGCGCGGCGCTTCCTTGCTGCCGGCTCGTGGCGCTGCGGCTCCGGGGGGCGGGGGCGGGGCGGGGGCGGGGAAGTATGTACCCCGTACAGTGGAAAAGGCTGCTGTAAGGAGGGCGAAGTCGGCATGGCGGCGGAAATGGGAGGACCGCTGGAGCAGTGGAGGAGGATGGGAGGCACAGCGCGCGCGGGAACTTCAGGCGATGACGCGGCCACTGGTAAGTACTCGTTGACGTTGCGCGATGGGCGTTTTGTGGGCGTTACATACCCGTCAGCCTGAGTGAAGTGCACTCGTGGGCGGCTGGGGCGCGGGGCGCGGGGAAGCCGGGGACTAACTTATGGTTTCTGGAGGCTGGAGGCGAAGCATGCGTAGGTCATTGGTCGTTCGCACCGTCGACGGCGCGCGTGGAGCCGACGATCGCGACGACGCTGAGAGGACGAGCGTCGGAGCGAACTTGGGAAACAGAAACGACAGTCACGCCAGTCCGGAACGAGATACAGTATGCATACGAATAACGTACATGTTCGCTCAGAGAGGACACACACCCCCGATGCTCGTCGATCGTCGGGCGCGTCGCGGCAGGCGCGTGAGGCGAGGAATGCTTGGGCGTGCACTGCGGCCAGCTTGAGGCGAGCCTTGGGCCTTGGCACCACTCGACTGTTGAGGGGATTGACTGTCGACTGTCGTCGTCGTCGTCAACTTCGTCGGGGCGCAGCATCCGGTGCCAGCCTGACAATGACAATGGCAATGACAGGACCTGTATGCAGCTCGGATTGCGGAAGAGCTGCCAGTGCCAGTGCCGTCGGCATCCTCGGAGCGCTGCTGGGCCCCGGGGCCCCTTATAATAAGTAGCGCAAGTACGTACTGCGCGGCTCGGCGGCGGCACTAAAGCACGAAAGCACTAAAGGCGGGCGGGGGTTTGGTCGGTTTAACCAAATCGGACGCGGATGGACGCCGAGGGGAGCTTGAGAGGATGGTGCATCCTTAGAGGCACGCTCGCGTTGTCGACGTCCGCTTGGGCTGGCTTGGATGTTCCCTGGTGGTGGTGATGGTGGGATGGTTAGCGGAGATGTCCGAGTCCTGGCGAGGGCGGGGTGAGTTAGCAGCTTGCCTGGGTACCATTTGACAGGGCCCGCGAGCCTCGAGGACGGCCTTGTGTGCTGTGGGCGGCGTGCCCGACTTGTCTCGATGTGTCCTGAGAGCACTGTACACCGCGAACCGAGGCGGCGGAGGTCTTGCACAGGCAACGGGTCCACAGGAGAATTCCACCCGGTGCTAGAGGGCAATGCAATGCTGCATAGCAGGGAGAGGCGTATACATAGTCAGTTTTCGGAACCCTCGACCCTCACAGCGCGCGCGCGCGCACGCTTGACGAGGCGCGCGAAGGTTGGGCGGAGATAGAGATAGCGCAGCGCCATAGACGTACCCAATCTCGAGCCAAAGACGGTCAAACCGTCCCTGTGTTCCACGGATGCGTGCAGTGGCGGCGATGTGATGCTGCTAACTTCTCAGTACTCAGTGCTGGTCGCAGCACTCGGCGCACGCGTCGCTTCAGACTGTACTGTACCTCTCGATCTGTGTCGACTACTGTAACTTATTAGCCACTGGGTTACTTAGTGGCTGCCGGCGGCGAGCATCCATGATACATCTTTGTCGGCGCCGACGGCGCAGTCAGGATGGTGAAACCCAGGACCTCCACCATCCGCACTCGTGGCTGCGACTGGCCCCAGCGACAATCGTGGCTGCTCACATGCACATGTCACGGCGTCCGCCGCGCCGAGGACGACGCGGGGTATCGCGGCATGAGGGAGGCGTCATGCGGGTGGGGGGCGTCGATAGCGCGGGATGCCTCTGGATCGGGGTGCGGGCGCGTGGACGAGGATGGCATGGCTGGGAATGACGTCGAGGTATAGTGCGGCACGTTCTCGAGGTGCCAGTGCCACCAAGTAGTCACGGAGGGCGACGATCACCCTCGTGCTTTCGAGCTTCGAGGTTTGGGGGCGCGCTAGAATCCTCGAGGACAGGATTTGGGCGCTGTTTGTGTGTTTGGTGGTCCAGGGGCGAGAACGTACTGCTGAGACTGGGAAGTGGGGAACGGAGGCAACGAACGTGATCTGCGGGATGTTGCTGGCTGCGAAGATACACATGATGGTGTCAGTGTGTTGGTCTAGAAAGGACGATGGGACGCGCAGTGGGGACTGACGGGAAGCCGTTAATAGCACGGCGGAGGGTCTAGAGGGGTCTGTGGGACGAGGTTGGGGGTGAGCAAGGTTGGAAAGGGCGGTGGGAAATGAGGATAAGCGCAAATGGGAGGGAGAAATTGGGAATTGGACGATACGAAGAGACACGATGTTGGATCCGGGATGGACGGAGGGAGAGGCGAGGTGGTGGCTGGGGCGCTGGTCGCATGTGGGTTTGTCGGATGATGGAGAGGGTAAGTACATGTGTTGTGGGCGGGCGGGGATTGTGCATGCGCTACTATGCGAATGGAAGGAGGGGATGGCCGAAAGGGTGTTAGTTGAACTTTGTTAGCAGGAAGTGAGGAAGAGGAGGAGATGCAGAGGAGAGATATGATATGATTGAGATGTTTCAGGAGACGATTGAGATTGCTTTGAGGCCACTGACTAATGAGGGTGAGGGGAGGAAGAGAAGAGAAGGATGAAACGGGCGAGAAGGAAGAAGAGAGGGCGAGGGTAGGGCATGTTGTCAGGAACAAGAATGGGAGCTGGAGGGGTAGGGCGACGGGGGAGAAGAGTGATTGAGTGTATGGGATGAGGGCGAATGGGGGCTGTGGAAAGAGGGCCTGGTGCGGAGGGAGGAGGAAGGGGTGGTAATAGGAAGCGCGGATGGCGAGGATATGTCGGGGATGGAAGAGAGAACGGAGGAAGAAGGACGGGCACGAGATCGTGGCGAAGCACAAGTGATCGAGGCGGGCACAGACGTTGGGGCGGCGCAGACAGCGGGGCAGGGACACAGAGCGGAAGGAGAGACATCAGTCGTCTCTGCAAGGGCGTTGGGGAGCGTCGAGGAGGAGGCCATGTCTTGGATCGGGGGGCGGAGAATGGCTCGCGGAGATCGGACCGTGGGGGCTGAGCCAGATATGGGCAAGGGTGAGGGGCGATCTGAGATGGGCAGGATCTCGATTGGGGATATTTGCGGTGGCAGGTCTCATTCGCCCCGATCGTCCCAGCTCGACAAGACCTCCCCAGACATACCCTCCTCCTCCTCCTCTCTTCTCCCCGTCCCATCCCCTCTCTTCCCTCCCCCACCCACTCGCGACGCCCGCCCGCGTCCTCGCACTCGACGGACGGAGCGCACTCCCAGGGCAGCTCATTCGGCTATCGTGGCAGCTCCCACCGACCAGTAAGGCAAGACTGGGTCCCACGAAATGGCTATCCGCCCGACTTCTCAGCGCATGGACATGCGATCACGACTCCCTCCTGGACAGTATGAACCCCAGGTTGGTGAGGGTCTCTCCCCCACTCCGCCTTCCCCCTACCGACCCCGTTTGTCTATTTCCCAGCCATCTCTCCTCCCCCTCCTCCCTCCGTCCCCGCCCCTCCACCATCCTACGCGGCCCTGATCCCATGCAATATCCCTTTCGCCTAGCCTCCATCAACAACATGGCTCCCATACACGCTCTTCCCGTAGAGCTCCTCACTCGCATATTCCAGATTGGCGTAGACTCGGAGCCCATCCCAGACGATCGCGACCACTCCGCCCTCTCCTTCGAGGTCTCCATCTCCCATGTCTGCCGCCACTGGCGCCAAGTCGCCCTCCACACTCCCCTCCTCTGGACTACCGTCCATTTCCGCACAAAGGCCCACATGCTCCGCGGCAACGTCTATCTCGCTCGCAATGCCCGCCTCCCAATCGACATCTACGTCGACACCTGCTCCGAGGACGTCAGCGCCCACCGCAAGGACCTCCTCTTCCGCGACGAGTTCATCCCCGTATTCAACATCGTCCTCCCCCACATCGACCGCTGGCGCGAGCTCCACCTCAAGGTCGCCGACCTCGACTGCAAGCTCTCCGCTCGCCGCGTCCTCAGCACATGCGGCTCCGCCCCCGTCCTCCGCACCCTCCAGCTCTGGCACGTCCAGAACTGGCAGACCCCAGAACGCCTCTTCACCGCCATCGGCCCGCCCCCCGTCGTCGTCTTCGCCGGCGAGCTCCCCTCCCTCAAGCACATCGTCCTCCAGGGTGTCAACCTCCCCTGGATGAGCTCCCCCTTCCTCCGCAACCTCACCTCCATCGAGTACGCCCTCCACTCGGACGACGTCCGCATGCCCTTCCACCTCTGGCGCAAGATGCTCGCGTCCTCGCCCAACCTCGAGCGCCTCTCCCTCCACTACTCCGGCCCCCGCGCACGCACCTCGGGTGCCCCCACCCCGGACGGCATCGAGTGGTGGGGCGCGGACCCCCAGGACCCGACGACCCCGCTGCGGCCGCGGGCCCAACGCCGCCCGCGGCGGACCCGGTGTTCCTGCCGCGGCTGCAGGAGGTCAAGCTGATCGACCTCGAGGCGGACTACCTCGTCGCGGTGTTCAAGTCGATCGACGCGCCGAACGTGCGCCAGCTCCACCTCGAGCTCGAGACCGAGGACCAGGACTTCTCGCCGTTCGTCGACTTCCTCGCCAAGGAGCCCAGCCCGTCGACCCTCCTTGCCCACCCGCCTCCGCCGCCTCCACACACACACCTCAACGGCCATGATCTGGACGACGGGATGGAGGACGAGGACGAGGGAGCGAGCGGCGACGGGCACAGCGTGGGTAAGGGGCACGGGTACGTGCCGCCGTACGCGCCGCCACCCCCAACGGGCAAGGGCGCGGGAGGGCCGCGGTTCGCGCGGCTGGAGACGCTGTCGGTGAGCGCGCTGGTGTGCAGCGCGGAGAGCTGGCGGGCGCTGCTGGAGAGCGCGCGGGCGCTCGTGCGGGCTCGAGGTGGACTGCGTGCCCCCGATGCTCGAGGGCGCGTTCGAAGTCCTGTTCGGCACCGTGCGCGCGCGAGCGGCGGCGGAGGAGCACGAGCACGAGCACGCGGACGAGCACGCGGTCTTCGATGGCTCCGGCGCGGCCGCTGCCGAACGGCGGCGCGCGCGACGAGGGGGGCGTGGAGGCGACTGGGGAGGGGGAGGAGACGCGGGTGCAGACGCAGACGCAGACGGGAACGCAGAGACGGGTGGGGGAGCGGGAGCCGAGGAGGGACAAGGGCAAGGGCAAAGCTAGGGCGACGGACCTCGAGGCGGGAGAAGGAGAGGGGAGGAGGGCGAGTACGAGGAGGTCCCGATCCTGCCGTCGCTGAAGCAGCTCCGGTGCGGGGGCGTGGCGAGCAAGGACATCGCGCGCCTCGCGGCGTTCCGCCGGACGTTCCGGACATGCGACGAGAGTGAGAGCGAGGGCGCGTTCCGGATACGCAGGTGGGAGGTCGAGGAGAGCTTCCGCGACGAGGACGGCGCGGCGTTCGAGCGCGAGCTCGCGGACATCAGTGCGCGCGCGGCGGCCGCGGAGGCGGCGGAGCGGGCCAGGGCGGGGAGGCGAGGGGCGAGGCGGGCGGGCCGTGGCGCTGGGACGAGCCGCTCGAGAAGGTGGTGTGGTATAGCGTCGAGGGCGAGTATGACGAGGACGAGGATGGGGATGGGGATGGGGAGAGCGTGGACGACACGGAGGAGGATGGGGATGGGGATGGGGACGAGGATGGGGACGAGGATTGACGGCGGGTGGGGTGCTGGGTTTGCCAGGTGCAGCGTGCACGAGACGAGACGAGGGCGAGGTGCGCATGAGGTCATTTAGCTGGGGTCTGCTTCCGCGGGACAGTTGTCGGTCGCCATGATGGTGGATGGAGGTGTTGTCTGTACGATGCCGTCCGTGCCTGCTAAAAGTCGAAGGTGTGATGTGAGTGTACGCTGATTCGCACATTCCTATACTCGCGGTGTAACATCATGTCTACTCAAGCTGCAATATCTTGTACAGTTCGTGTTCGGGGCTCAGGGGGACGGGTTTTCCAGTCGGGTACACAAAAACAACGGATACATTTATCAATCTGTGTTGGCTTCGTGTGCGTCTGCGCCAAGTCGTCGTCGTTCCGCTGTCGAGTGGCTGCACAAGGGCCACAGAAACAGAGTTAGGGAGTCCAGGACAACATGGCGTGAGCGGTGGGCATTGAGAGCGGGAGGTAGGCTAATACATGCTCTATGTATGTATTATGATCATGGATAAAGATACGTCTAATGCGACGCGAGATGGGCCAGGACAACAGACGTCGTGCACTCATCTCGTCTAGCCCGTCTTCGCGTCCCGCGCCCCGTCCGCGCCCTCCAGCCTCACGCGGGCCTGCTCGAGCGCACGGAAGACGTCCGCGGCGAACGTCGAGTCTTCGGGCACGGCGAGGGCCTTCTGCAGCTCGGCCACCGCGTCTTTGGTGAGCAGGAGTCCGACGTCCGTCGATGCTGCGTCTGAATCTGAATCTGCGCCGTCAGATTTATGGGACGGCGGTCTGTCGGGTTGCGACGACACAGCGTCAGGCGGGGGGGATGGCGGAGAAGATGGTGATGGTGGTGGTGGCCGCGGGGCGTATTTCGCGTAGACGGCATCGAGCTCGGGGCTTGATTGAGGGATGATCGCGCCCCGCCGGACGAAGCCCTCCAGGTATTCGGACGCCTTGTATGCTGTGGACGGGCGCAATGGCGTTTGGGGACCCGGTCGGTCAGCTGGGGTGGGGATGGGAGGAGTGGAGAGGGCGTACCGCGATAGTGCGACCATGAACGCCAGACGCAGAAGAAGAACGGGAAGTTGGGTATGATGGCTGGCGGACGCGCGCGGGCCCGCGAGAGTGGTGGATACGCCTGTGAGTCTGGCGTCGAGGAGGGGGAGACTGCAGAGAGATCACGCACGGACGACGACGAAGGGGGCGGTCAGCGGCGCGATGGCGAGCCACATCCAGAAGCCTTTGCGGTGCTTGGGGGTGCGCTTGTCTAAAAGAGAGTGCAGGTGCGGTATTGGCGCAGCGCAGACGGATCGCGGATATACCAGAGGGATCTGTACGATGGTATGCATGCACGGCAGCGGGGCGCGAGTGTCAATGGGCTACTGCAAGTGCGTAGAGGCGGTCTAGGGCGCGGTGCGTACCGTGGGTGCCGTCTCCGACTTTTGACCGTGCGGGACGATGTCGGAGAACTTGGGCCCGAGGGACGGGTCGAGGGACTTGAGGGCGAGTTCTTCGAAGTCGAGGCGGTCGACTAATCGCTCGCCGTAGAGAAAGGCTTTGCGCTGGGAGCACAGAGTTCAAGTCAGCGAATATGAAAGCTTAAAGCTCGGGTGCGCAGGTAACAGGGCACAAACGACGCGTGTCCGCAAGGTGGGCGAGCGAAGAGAGGGAGCTGACCTTCCAGGAACCTTGGGGTGCTCTCCCGAGCCCCGCCCACAACTCTGATGATTTGGTTACGGCCCACTTTGTCCAGGACGTTCTCTTGTTGTCTTCTGGGGGAGTGACGAAGTGGTAGTAGGTGAGGAGTTCTACCGGCTTGCCATTGACGGGTCTGGTGGGGAGTGCGAGAGGGAGGGCGATGATACGCATGGAACGCGTCGCGCTCCGCGCAACGTGGGTGGCTCTCATAAGGCAGTGCGCTCAAGAGTAAGTTGGAGTGGGCGAGTAGGATGGAAGTGGGACGAGGAGGAGTGAGGTAAGGGCATCTAGCCGGGGCCGGGAGTCGAGACGCTCGATCTGGACGGCAGAGCGGGCGCGGCGCAACGGCGCGTCATTTTCCTTCTTCGGTTCCCTCGCGTGGCTTCCACGTGGCCTCTCCAAACCTTGGCCAGCGTCGGGACGGTGCGCTCAACGACCAGCACCGACGTCCGCTCGAACATGGCGGGGCCCGGGGATATCATAGACCGTATGTCGCTTGTCTGTGCTATTCTGCCAAGCATACTAAACGTCATTCTCTGCTTACTTTTTGCACAGGACCTAATTATTGCGACAGTGAGTGAATGCACTGGCCCCGACTTGGACTTGTTGGCCTTCCATTTCCCATCAGGGCCCAGATATGCCGCCGTCTACGAATGACAGGTGGCCTTGGGCCGTTTACTTATGCGATCCCCTGAGAGCGAAAGCACTCAGGGACGCGAATAATATTCACGACCTCTGTCGACGACCAGCGCTAAAATGCATTGCTTTATAGACGCGCTTCGGACGTGATAACTCTCCTGGCTTCTCACCACCATGTCCATCTCCGAACGTCTCTACATCAAATGGGTGAGGCTCCATCGCTTTGTATGTCGATCACAGAAACTCATCGGACAACGACAGTTTCCAGACGAAGCGTCCGAGCCAACCTCGACGCTCGTCCTCACCGCGCGCAACAGGCAGTTCGTCGACCTCCGCCTCTTCAAGCCAGAGCTCCCCTCGGGGCCCTTCACCCTCCTCGAGTGGGGGCTCGCAGGGCGCTCCGTAGGCACGCCGGCGCACGGGATCTGGATCCACGACATCGACTCTCGCACGGAGAACCCGCATGACGAGACCGACGAGGGCGACATGTTCCCCCAGCCCGGCCACCCGGACGTCGTCCTCGAGCGGGGGAAGATGCGCCACCCCGAGAGCGGCGAGGTCAGAGAGTACGAGGAGGCGTGGAAGGACTATACGGTGCTCGCCGTCGACGGGCGTCGCGCCAGTGTCGTGCTGGAGACGAAACCCGACGCTTCTGGGGCGAAAGGGATGGTCGTGAGGGTTGGGCAGTTCTGTCAGGGCATTCTTCGCGTCGGGCCGATGATAGTCGTCGAGAGATGGGCTTGGACGGAGGACGGCGGATGGGAGCTGTCTGCTCGGATAGGCGATGGCACTCATTTGCCTTGCGATGTTGCGTGGGATGGCGGGTTGGCTAGTGGAGACGAACACCGCAGGAACGGCGTCACATGGATAGCGAGGGAGGTCTACACTTGGTGACCGCTCTGGAAGTAAAGTAAGTGCCAGGTACGAACTTACCAGACATCTTCGTTTCTCATGGCCATTCGCAGCGTTTCTGCCACGGACATGCGGGGTTCCAGTGCGCAATCGATCTAACACGTCCTTCTCATCGAGGCACCCTGCGCGCTACACTCGGCCTTCTAGTCCTCCATACGTGAGATTCGTACTCGCAGGACACATAACGTTCACTTCCTGAGTGCTCTCGAAGGCATGCGCTATACTTGACGGCCTTCCTCTTCCCACTCGGCCCGGAGTGTCGGACTTCCTGCATTCAGCCCGTACCTCTCACTCATGAGAGTACTTCATGCTCCAGACCATGGCATGTGTTTCGGGCCCTGGCTTCGTCGGCCGAGCCCTGCTCGTTCGAGCCTAACTTGCAGCAGATCGGTCGACATCCCCATACCCCGACGACCGGCACTCGAGGAGTATGACATGACCGTGAGGGACGTTCTGCGTCATCATCTAGTCTCCCAGGATTCTCTTCCTACTTACGTAGCGAGGCTGCACCCAGCGTGTCGCCATTCAGTACTAAGTACTCTGCCGGTCGTCTCCAACAACGGCGACTTTGTTATCGACGCTTGGATCTCCGCCGAGGGAGACATGCTGCGCAGTGCGAAGCGTACTGTAACAGTGGGGTGCCAGTCACCCTCTCATCTGTTGTGTTGTTGGTACCGGAATGCTCGCAACTGTGCACTCTTGGGAGCAACCATCGCCTTCACGGAAGGAGAGTGTTGTCTTTCGTGATAGTCGTGTAAGACTGCCCATGGTGGGTACCCCCGGAACCGTCGGCCAAGGTCTGGTGGTTCGTCTGCACAAGGCGTCGGTCTGTCTCCCCAAGAAAGGACATTCCGAACGGAAACTTTCCAGTGAAGGGCTCATCGCGGAGGTTGAAGCTTAAATTACTCTAAGGGTATATATGCCGCTGTCTATCGCTACGCCGACGTCGGCGGCTCGACCGATCGCGAAGGTACAGTAGTACATACATGTATGCGTATTATCGGTATACAATTCTCGTCGCCAAGGCGGCATGAGATGGGTACATACATCGACCTAGATTATTATTATTATTATTACATTCACGTGACAGACCTTATCAGAATACAGCGGATAAAGCTAAGTATCAACGCGTGCCTGGTAAGCGCACCTCTATCCCGCATTCCCTTTGACGGTTCAACAACCACGGGCCCACGGCAAAGCCAGCATGTGGGGACATCCCCCGCCGCACTCGCGGTGTCGAACGGGGCACGTAAGCCGAAATGTCCGATTGAGAAGGAAACCGAAACAGACAGAGGAGGTCCCTCGGTGCCCCCACGAAGAGGGCACACCCTGACATCGGAGAAGTGCGTCCTCAGGAAGAGAGATGACTGCCCCGTACCGGGCTCGCCAAAGGACGACCCCGCGACCGCCCGCGATGGGCTCTTGCGACTGGCAGTGGCGGGGTGAGCTTGAGACTCCCTGTATAAATATTGGCCGGGGCTTGGTCGACAAGGTCGATCGTGAGGGAGTGGAGGCCGTGCGGGACAGCAATGGTGAGGTGGAAATGGCCGGCTTCGCCAGGTGTGCAGAGCACAGGAGAAGTGGCACGGGGTGTGGGTGGTGGCGAGGGTGGTGGCGAGACCTCCCTGCGGAGTGAGGTGAGGCGCGCAAGGACCTTCTCAAAATCCTTGCGTGTGGACGGGGAGTGTGGGGTTGGAGACTCTGAGCGCAGGGGCACTCGGGCCGGGCGGGGAGGGGGAGGGGCCGGAGAAGGCGTTTGTGAACCCATGTCGGTGAGGACACGGGCCGGAGGAGTAGGAGGCGGTACAGGCGTGGCTTGGGTGCCACGCTCGGTGTGTTGGGGGGGAGGCGTCTGCGAGGCTGCATCCGCGTGGACACGAGCTGGCATACGAGGTGGTGGGGGTGCAGTCTGCGTGGCAGCACATGCAAAGGAACGGGGTATCGGGAGACGTTCCTCAAAGTAGGAGATCATCTCATCCTTGAGCGCACATGCACTGCAAGAGGAGGATGAGAGAGGTGATGGTGGTGGCGGAGGGCTGGAGAGGGAGGTGAATCCGATCTTCATGAGGTGCATCGCGTACTTCAGTGGATGTGTGAAGGCGGGGTCGGCGTGAGTCTTGAAGGCCTGGTCAGCGAACTCACGCAGGTCATCAAGTATGCGGGTGGTCTCCTCGAACTCGGCAAGGAGCTGGGCTGGTGGAGCATCTCCGTCGTCGCCATCGGCTTCAGACGAGAGATTGCTGGTGTCTGATAGGTGGTCAGGGAACCATTGGCGGTCATCGCCTGGCGCAAGGTTGACGTGGTATGGTGTGCCTTTCTCCCGTGCACAATGCAGGCACAGGTGGGGGCGGCTGGATGGGGTAAAGGTATGAAACAGCGGTTCCGGGGAGCAGAACGGAGCTGGTTGCGGGGGTTTGTGGTATGGGGAGCCTTTTCCCCGTGCACAGAACTGGCACGTGTTGAAAAGGTTGGAGGGGACGAAGGTATGGACCATGATTGGCGCCATGATGTAGTAGGAAGGGGCCTCTGTGAGTGTGCGGGTTCGACGGTGAAGTCGAGTTGGGTTCGGACGGGCTATCCTCGTTGGTGGAATGGGGGAGGGGGGGCGACGGAGGCACCGAGGACTTGGGCGCCTAAAAGGATGATGGTGGTACGAGGGAAAGGAAGGACGCATACATCGACCTAGAAGCACAAATAATAATAATAGTAACTAACTCAGCACAAAGCGCCGTCCTCATGGGTCCTCCAGGCTACGCCGCCCACTTGCCCCGCCGCCCGGCATCGGAGCCATCGCGTACCCACAGCACTCGTCCGACCTCCGACCCGGAACCAAATCATAGTCGTCATCGTCGTCGTCGTCGTCCATCGAAGAGCCGGAGAGCGGCAGCCCCATGGGCCCGACGACGCGGTCGGCGAAGACGACGGTGTCGAGGCTCGCCCCGGGCCCGGGCGTCCACGTCTGGGCCCGCGCTGTCGTGCCCGAGGAGACCTCCAGGTCGCGGTTCACCTCTTGCAGGTTGAGGAGGAACCTCGAGATGAGGATCGCTGTGAGGCTGTGTGCGGGCCAAAGTTGTCAGAGGCTTGGCAGAGAGATGGGGGGGGGGGGGGAGTTGATGCGGGGGGTGATGCGGGGGACGACGTACGGCTCGGAGAACTCGACGACGTAGCTGACTTGCGTGAGCGAGTCGACTTGTGTCTGCGAGATTCGTCAGCGTGGGGGACGAGGGAGATGAAGGCGAGCGACGTACTGGGAACATGGTGAGGATGAGGTAGATGACGTTCATGATGAACAGAAGACTGTCGGTGTCGTTGTTAGCATGGTGTAGCACTTGTTCCGTCTTGTGAATACAGACCCGAAGTACAGCGTCCCTGCGAAGCGGCAGCACAACTGTCAGTGGGGGTGCTGAAAGGAGAGGGCGGGGCGAGATCTCGCGCACCATCTCGAAGCAGTGTGCTCGAAAACGTCCTTTTCCCGCCGCCGGGCCTCGCGAGGGCTTGGCGGAGCACGCTGTTCGACCGGTACGTTACGTGCCAGGTCACGCAGAGGACGATCGCGTCGGCGATTATGACACCCACGCGGGGTATGATCGTGACTTTGTGCGCAGGATGGCAGGACAAGCGCGTCAGACGGACTCGGTATATACAGGCGGACGGCACATACACCTTCGGAGTCGGAAAGTGTCAGAAGTTGGCTGGCGAAGACGAGAGGCAACGAAACACGCTTACAATCGGTTTAGGTCGGAGGGCACGCGGACCTCGCGCATTATACATGTTGTTCCAGTAATCGTGTCTTCGACGTCGGTCAGCCAATGTAGTCGGGCCTAGGGAAGAGAGCTGGGTCAGCTGTTGGGCGGCGGTTCGAGACGGAAGTGAATACGGACATAGTTCATGCCTATGAGGAGGGAAGACAGCGCAAGGACGAGCGCCGACAGTGGCCGCCGATAGGGCTGTCCGCACAGGGCATACACACGCAGCGCGGAAAACGCTGAGAGACGTCCGAGCAGCCTGTGAGCCGCGATCGGTCCCGTACGCGAGAACGGTACGCACCTGCCCAAGGGACGTACTGCAAATATGCGAAGACTTGGGCCACGATTTCGAGGTTAGCGTAGCTGCCGGCGGATGGGTCAGCCTCTCCGTGTACACGAGTCCAGAGCACAGCTCGCACCTCTGGGAAGCGACGGTCAGTAGAAGTATCAATTTAGAGGGCATGGACGACTCGTACTGCACATGCCCAGTGGCCCATGAGGGATATGCGTGTGCTATATGCTACCAGCGAGATATATCGGTTGGATAAGAACAGGACGGAGGCTCCCGTGACCTTCCGTCTCCAAAATATTGCGACCTCTCGATCTAGCGTGAGGGCATATTCGAAGAGCAGCAACGCTGACGATCCCATCATGTGGTCAGCTAAGCTCTCACCGATCGAAGTGTGGTAAAGAACACATACTCAAGGCGGAGAGGGTGCAGAAGTGGTCGGTGACACTGCGGCGAAGAACACTCTAGTCAGCGAAGGCGAAGCAAAGTCGACTTTCCGATATGCCGTTCGTACATGCTCTCTTGGATGGTGACGACACTGAGGACCATGCCGGAAGTCGTGCGGGGACGCTAGAAGACGAGGAGAGGTGGAGAGGTCGGGGGCGGCGAGGGTCGAGGTCGATCGGAGTTATGTATACCGAGATCTTATACACACACGCAGGGCCATCAGCATGATGACGGCTGCAATGCGGGTTCAGATCGCGCAAGAAGGTGGCAGATAAGTAACGACGGCAATGCTGTCATCCAAGACCAGGGTGCTCCTTCTTGATCCCGTCGCGACTTCTGGTACATCACCGTGAGATCTTGGCGCTCTGGTGTACTTGTGCGTGCCAGTGCATAATGTACGCGGCTTCTCAATGCACCGGCTGCTCTGCTTCTTCGGTTGTCTGACGAGAGGCACTTCTGGGCGTAACATACCGATAGAGTATCACGATGTGGATGCACATGCAATCCTAGCAGTGAAAACGGCTCGTGACTTCCCATGCCGTAAGATTGGATCCGCGATCTGTCAAATTCGCGTGTGACTTGCCTCCATTCCCTTCCACTCCGGGTCGTCGCCAACGGCTGCAGTGTGGGGCAGGTGAAAGCCTATCACGGCGGAGGTAGAATCAGGTGCGATAAACTGGAGGAGAAACATTTAAGTAAGTAGTAGGACGCACACATGGAGTTCTCGCGGGGTTTCACGAAAACATGAAACAACGCACTGCTATGATGGTTCGCGGCAAAGTCCGAGTCCTAACACCCAGTCGAACCTGATAGGACAGATTTCAAGAAGGAGGGCTGCGCTCCGAGCACATCGTAAGTTCATGTTGAGCCTGACTTCGGGGTTGCGAAATAGAACTATGTTGAGCATCTGCTATGCAAGTCCATGAGGCCCACCGATCCCAGAAACGGAGGCTGTCAGTTCTTACCATCGCGTGAGAGGTTTTTGGACGGGGATGTGCACAGCACAGAAGATCTTCCACATCAACTGTGTCGTTCTGTACGGTCGGTACTTATTATGTGCATCGCCAGTGCGACAGATGGTAGTGATGCTACACACCTGTCTATTGGCTGCACGCATGCACTTCGTCCCTGCCCTCTGCTCCAAGCCACTTGAGCCCATAGCGGGGCTTGGCGGCGGCCCGCCAGCGGCAAGGAAAGCGGCATTTCTCCGGAGCGCTCGCCCGGAAGAAGCTCTATGACATTGTCCGGCCTGCTAGTGGCCCATGGGTAACCGGAGGTCGAGCTCTGCGCATGAGAGGATCCGGGCAACAAACGAAACCCGTTCAGATTCGAGAAAGAGATGAGCATGGCAGTCAGAGGAAGAGGTGGCACAGTCGGTAATCTCTAGATCTCACCTGTTGGCTGCGATTGGAGTCTTCGGTGGGCGGCAAAAGTTGTGAAGGTAAGTACAGTAGCACCAGGCTGCTTCCCGTGAACGTCGAAGCTCGATCCCGACCGAACGGCTGTCCGACACGAACATGGTCGATGGCGTTTCGACGATCTGGATAGGAATACGGTGCAGCCATCTTTTCCAGCTCAGATCTGTGAGGCTCAGCTTCTGTGGCTGGCCGGCACCGCCACCTTCGGGCCCATCGCTGTGACGGACGTTACTTACCTGCTGTATGCAGCGTGAGTGGGCCCGACTAGGGTCGTCCTATTTGTATGTCTTCGGTCACTGAACAACGACGCACAGTGGTAGTGATCCAAAAACGCGGCCCAAGTCTGCCGTGTGCGCCCTGGCCTGCTGTTGGCGGTGCAAGTATATGACATCCGCAGCCTTATCCGACTGCGGAATGGCATCACGAGAAACACCAGTTCTTGTAAGTATGTAACTTGCGCAGCGTCATCGACAGGGAACGATGAAGACGACTTACACCATCCATACACAGTCCTGCTCCGAAGACGAAAACTCTGAATCGGTTACAAGCAGTAAGAACATGAATCACTTGAAGGTGTATATGTCGGACTTACCTCAAGACATCGAATTTAAAGATACAAATCGTTGCTTGCCAGTGCACGGTAGCGTCGCTGGGGAAGTCGATTATCTGACAGCTCGTGTGGGCGCGATTGGCAAACACCCAGCATCAGATTCACGACTGCGGTTCCTGCGGCCGGGCTTATCATAAGTACATCCTCGAACTTACATATGACTTCGCCAACTGTCCTCATCGAGTACGACTTACCCCCCCTCGCACCTCAGCGACTGCCTGCGAGATTCCTCGAAGAGGTGCGTCCAAGGTCCAAGGACGTCCATGTCTCCCTGAGCTGCACGCATACAGTCAACTAATCGGTCTTCGGATCCACTGCAGCTCGCACAAAAGCTCACCTCCCATCCATCTCCCGAACCATCGATATCATATGATGCCGGGCACCGGCGACACCCCAGGCTGGCCTGGCGACGTCAAGGACGCCGAGGGCCGCATCGACCCCAACGTCCTGCCCGAGTACACCCTCCTCCCCACGAGCCCGCCCCAGTCCGTCGTGTCCTACGACGAGCCGGCCCCGCAGACCCATCCCAGCCCCATTCCCAACACCGTCCGCCCGTCCGCCTCCCCTAACATCAATGGCAACTCGCACATGAACATGGCGAACGCGGAGGCTGCTGCAGTCCCCACGTGCGGCGCCGAGCCGCTGCGGATCGTGAAGCTGCTCTGGGTCGGGGTGCTCGCGCTCGCGGTCCCGCCCATCCTTCTCGCCTGGATGGGGCTCGCGACGGCCGCGGTCGTCTTGTACGGGTGCGGGAAGATCCTCGAGGGCATCGGGCGCGCGCTCGCGTTCGTGCCCGAGGCGGTGTACCGCCAGTGGTTCGCGACGCGCACGACGCGCTTCTGGCGCGCTGTCAGCGGCAGTGGGGCGAATGCGAACGGGGAGGGGCAGAGGGAGGATGAGGAGGAGATCGTGGAGGGGCGGGTGGCGCTGGTGGACGTCGAGGCGCAGGCTGGGCGGAGTGGTCCGATTGCCCTCTGAGGCTCTGAGACTCAGGACGCAGTAATCACAGCTGGAGAGGGCCGCAGTCGGGAGTAGGATGGGGGTGTGGGCGCGCGACTGATGGACTGGTGAATTGAATGTCAAGTAAAGCTCGACACGTTGAGAGTATGAGTACGTATACTTCAGGTTGTGCTGATGGGCTCGAGAGGCAAGCGCTGGTATTCGCACTGTAGGCGATCTCTGTCCATCTCGTATATTCTGCAGCCGGACGACGCTGAGGAAACGGGACAGGTAAGTGCAATGAGGAAAAACACAGCCAACGTGGATGTACCTCGGGCTGGAAATGAGCAGGCCACGCGGGGGTCTGGAGTCTGGACCGCAGTCGGGAAAGCATCGCGGCCGACGACTCGTCGAAGAACGTGCAATAACCGCTCCGGGCGATCGGCGCGACTCGGAGGTCGGGTCGTGGCAGGCCCGGCCTAGGACGTTCGCCGGGGTGGAAGCTGGAGCTGTCGAAGAACGTTGGCGAGCGTGCGTCATTGCGATTCTTGCAGGGGATCGACATGTCGACTTGCCTTCCTTGTTCGGGTGCCTCTCGCCCGCACGCATTGCATCTCTTCGCGGATTATCTCAAAACCCTGCGCCACCTGCAGCTGCACCTGGACTCGGGATCGGCTTCAACACGCGCCCGAGGGTCACGATCGGAGTGCCGCACGCGTTTCTGTTCACTCAAATCCTCAAAGACTCGACGCCTCCCACAGAGCTCTTCACATTTCCTGGAAACATGCGCCTCCCACCGCGTTCGCTTGTTTATTTACCAGCCGACCGGAAGGTTTGCACGAGCGGCCGAGATCCGGAGATGGCAGCACCCTGCTCCAACTCCTTCTGCAGTCCCGAGCGCCGGCTTGGCTGAGACTTGTCCTAGGCCAGCCGTGCAGACCGTCCATCGACCACTCGACCGCAAGCCCAGCACCTACTTTTACTTATATGTGAACGATATTGCCATCGATATCACCCCGTGCGCCTCCTCCTGCCAGATCCCTCCCTCGGGACCATGTCCGCGGAGATCGTCCCCACCAGCACTGCTATCGGCCATTCCACCGAGGAACAACGCTATGTAACAGCACCCCCGCCCCGCGCCGTCGACGCACCAGGGCTAGAAGACAGAAAAACGACAACAAAAGCGTCCTGGGTCCTGACCCCACCCGGCCCTGGACCGCTCCCAGTACTGTATCAGTGCTGTATTCAATGCTCGATCACAACAGCCAGCAGCTGCGAACAGCTCATGCCCGTCGACCGCAACCGGATATCGATGCGCAGTACTAAGTACTGAGTACCCAGCGATCGCGCGGCCCCGTGGCCAGCTGGCTCTCCTTCGCCATGTATGTACGTTACGGTTCGACGCCACAGATTGGGCAGACTGAGCAGCGGCCCCTCTGATCAAACGTTTACAGTGAATGACAGTGACAGACCCTGGCCACGGGTGTGCAGCGGGGCGCAGTCGCGCAGCCGGCGGCCGCTCGTCACTAGCTTGAAGCTTGAAGCTTGGAGGCGAGCACCGCGTCGGCTCGGACAGCGCGGGCACACTCGGACCTCGCAGCTGCAGGTGCGCAAACGGCAAGAGCGATGTTGGATGCGCATGCAGAACACGCACACACGGTGCGCCTCGTTCTTGTGCTCGTTTGTGACAGAGCACATCCCTACTCGCCGTCACCGAGCGACTGACAGGGACTGCCGGGAGAACATCTCGAGCCCAACCGGGGGGGCCGCCAAGGCCAGTACATACTAGCTAGGACAGCCTGCAGGTTCGCAGAAGCGATGTACGCCCGTTCCCGTCCCCGTTCTCGATTCTCGATATGGCCGGCTACGGTCGTCTGCCGTAGTGCCTGCTACGCCCGCGGGGCACATGCATACGGATATGGATATCTGGAAAAGACGTGTCGATAAGCCCACGTCAAATGTGCTCGATGTTCCTCAGGCTTGCCGCTTCAGGCCTCCAACTGCAAGGCTGTGTTCCCAAGTGAAGTATTCAGTGAATAACATCGAGTTTACAGAGTCCGCTCGACGTCGGCTCCACCACCGACGAGCACCGAAGGGACGTCGACCCCCCACGAAGCCCGCCGGACGTTCTAAGAAGGGCCTCCGTGGGCACCAGCTGCCCCCGCCATGCGGCCACCGTGGCCGTCGGCGCACGCTCGGGCCCACGCGACAACGCGACAGGTCGACCCAGCACCAACAAGTACATAGTCACAAGCGGACCCGGACGTCGTCTGCTCGCGAAAATGACTGTGAGATGAGAGGCTACTTATGACCGGCAGCGTACGCAGCCTACCCACCCCGGGCCCGGCCCGCTTCATAGTATGTACGCAATGCATATGCTATGCATATGATACCGCGGCGCGGGTGCGGAGCCCATAAATACTAACACCCTCGGAGTCGCACCGCGCGGCGTCGTCCGCCACTGGTGTCGTGGGGGGAGGCGAGTTGCCCGTTCGGGCGGGCTTCTGACGTCGGACGCACTTACTGTAACTCAGGCTCGTGCGTCACCGGCCCTGCGTGCAGAGTGGCTGATATATGTCGATGGAATGTGTATCCGGCACCGCGGCGCGTGATGCATTAAGCCTTGAGGCGCGGCTCGCGGGGGAAGCCAAGGCTTGTACTGCAGGCGGGCCCTCTCTCCGTCCCCAGACACTAGACTCCAGACCCCGTACGACGGCGGAGACCTGTCGTACTTGGATTACGGATAATGGATATCGGATAAGCTCGTGATTGCGTGGGCTGCCCGGGAGCCTCCAGCCGCGCGGGTCGAGACGATCCCGCCAAAAGAGGCTAGGACGGCAGGACGGAGGCGGACGAAGAGAGGTCGGCGTCGCGGCCGCACTTGAGGAGAGTTCTAAGGGCTGGCAGCGAAGACTCCCGAAGTCTGGCGTTCATGTCGGTGTTTGCGACGTGGAACCTACGAGGAGATGACGCCGGGGAGGCCAGGGATCTGGGGGTTGCCAAGGAGGGAAGGTGAACGACGAGCTGCAGATGTACGAAGATGTACTAGCGCGATAGCCAGAGCCAGAGCCAACGAGCGGCGAGCAGCGGACGGCGGGAAGCGGAAGGCGGGCGGTGGGTAGCGGGCTTCGACAGCCTGAGCATACTTGAGATAGTGATACTTAGGCCTTGGGCTCAAGCCCGCGGACATGGCCCTCCTGGCAGAACCCGAAACCCGACGCGCCGAGGGTGCGGAGACGGAGACGGGCGGGACGAGCAGCGAGCGGAAAAGACCGCGAGGATAGTTGGGGGGAAGGCCGAAGGTGGAAGCGCGACGGAGGGCGATGACGAAACCTGGAAGCTGAAGGCGCATCCTGGGCGCAGCGGGCGGGGAGATGAACGCCGCTGGAGGCCTTCTGTGGGCAGAGAAGCACTGCGACGCTCACGTCCTGGCGGACAGGCTCGTGCTATGAACCTGGGAGAGGCGCGGTGCACGGCGGAGTCCGAGTCCGTGGGGAGGGGGCTGGAGAGACGAGGGCACTGCGGGAGGGTGTGCGGGGAAAGAAGTGAGTTTAGAGCTGGGCGAGTTGTCAGTTAGCCTGGGGGCGCTGTGGCAGGAGGCGAGGGCACACCTGGGAGCCCTTTCATGACCGCGGCTGTCCCAGCGTCGTCCGAGTCGGCGGCATGCTTGGAGACCGACAGGGGCTTCTCCACGTCGCGGACTGCGCTGGCAAGCAGAAGCAGGGCCCCAGGAGGTACATTGGAGGGACGTCGGCGCAAGTGGCCGAGGTGGTTGCGATTCCCTGGCTCGCGACGGCAGGAAACAGACACAGACGCCAGGAGGTGCACGTGCAGCAGATTGAATGCCCGATCCCGGCTCGGCCGGGTGGTGGGACTCGGAGGAGCGGCCGCCACAACGGCAACGGCGTTGGAGGTTCTGAGTTGCCTACTTGCCGCCAGCCTCGCCTATCTCGAACTCAGCCTATTTGCTTCTTCACGGCCCCGTCACCCCGGCGACTCAAACCCCCCTCGAGCAGGAGCCGTAACGCGAGCGGCAGGTTGAGTAGCCGAGATGAACCGCACCGCGACGCTCACCCACTCGAATTCGCACTCGACCGCCACCGTGTCCGCCCACAGGCCGCTCCCGCGGATTCCGCACTTTGTGTTCGTCGCCCGCGCCCATCGCCCCCCTCGCCCCTCCCTCGCGGACGCGTGGCGGCGGGCCATTCAGTCCTGTTTCCCGGCGGGGGGCCAGCTGGGGCCCGGCGAAGCGTACATTACGGTATGCGAAGGCGAGCTCGAGGAACTGGACCCGGCGGAGGCGCACAACGACTGCATCGTGTCCCCGGCGAATTCGTTCGGGATCATGGACGGCGGGTGAGTGTGCGCACGCTCGGGTGTTCGCCTCATTCACTTCATTCAGACTTTCGGATGCGGGCCTTCTGGGCTGGCGGGCGAGGCCTGCAGGGCCGCCGCCCGCTGCTGCTCCCTCGCAACCCGCCGCTTGGCCCACATGTGAAAGCGAGGTTTTAGGCTCGCACTGCCCGCGGTTCGCGAGCGAGCGAAGCGGATGCCGATGCTCTGATGGCAGGGCAGGGGGAAGGACGAGCGCAAGCGCAAGGGCGGCACCATGCCTATTTCGTCTCCCCGAGGACATACATACCCTCCCCGACATACGCACGTCCCCAGACGCCCGCCAATCTGAGTTGCAACTTATACGCAACGCCCGTGCAATTTTTTTTAAGCTTCAGACTCGGCAACGCTGTACAATTATTCTGCGGTCGCTCGCTGACGTTATGATTTGGGCTGGCTGCCCTGCATAGATTCGATCTCGAGCTGTCGCGCATCTTCCAGGGCAGCTCGCCCGACTTGTACGCGCTGACGGACCACGTCCAGGCGGCGCTGCGTGCCCGCTGGGCCGGATATGCGCCGCCTGGCAGCTGCACGCTGGTGCCTCTGCCCGCGGAGGTGTGCGGAAAGGGCAGGAACAAATGGGGGACGCACACGCTCGCCGTGCTGCCGACGATGAAGCAGCCCGAATGGGTGGGCTGGAACAGGGAGCTGGTCTACCACGGGATGTGGACGCTGCTGTGCGAGATTCAGCGCTGGAATGGGGGCGTTGACAGTGGGTGCGCCAGTGCGAGTGCCGGTGGGGAGCGTGGGGAGGGCGAGGTGGGAGCAGGGTCAGATGTGGGATCAGGCGTCGAGGATTATGAAGCTGGGAAGAGGAGGAAAGAGAGGAGGATCGGGCGGGTGTTGGTGACGGGGCTCGGGACGGGGAGTGGGGGCGTGAATGTGGAATTGTGCGGGCAGCAGATGGTGCTAGCGGTGAAGCACTATCTGGAAGGGGATCCGGAGAAGGCACGATGGGAAAGCGGGACGGTCAAGAGGCGGGTAGAAGAGCTGGACGAGACGTTGGGCGAGTTCTCAAGATCTGGCATCTGACAAACGACGAACGGTACCTGGAAGCTCAGCGGTGCGCGTGATACTTAAGCTACGGTAAGATCTGCGGCCGATAGCTGGGACACACGCTGCTCTGCTCCTCCCGCCTGACGCGCTCGCCGACCGGTGGGAGAGGCATGACTAGCAGGCCGCTGGGATGAGGCCGGACGCGGCGGTTAGACCTGATCGATTCGCGCTACCGCCCGGAAACTATAAACACAGGACGCGCAGGTAAGGGGAACGCTTTTCCATTCTTAGGCGAGATGACATTGAAGGCGCTATTGAGACAGACATGAATGTGGGCGGTGGAGGGGACGCAGGAAGGTGAAGAAAACGAGGAAGAAGACGGGATGGCGGGCGGGTGGAAGCAGAGGGTTCTTGGAAGGTGCGTGCGAACGATGGGTGGCCGCCCAGGTGACAGCGCCGGACATAGATTGAGACGACGATCTGGGGTTGCATGGAAGACGGGCAAGGCGAGCGCGGGCAAAGAGGGGCAGGAGGTTGAGAGACGCATGGAGGGGCGCAGGATGGGGGTGGGACGGTCAACGAAGACAACTACCATAACGGGCGATGATCTGGGTGGCCGGCAACGTGCGAAAAGGATGTGGGCCACTGCGAGGGGCCCAGAGGACGGTAGGCGCATGATGGGGACGCGGGAGCCTGTGGCGGATCGCTAGGCGTGTCACCGCGGGGCAGATTTCCGCGGATCGAAAGGCTTTCCTCGGCTCGCTTCCCGCCGGCCGGCTGGGATGGACGAGTTCCTGTCCATCAGCGACAGACACCCAATCCCAGTCTGCATGCGGCCCGGCGTGGGACTGGTCCTCGTTCGCTGCGAGGGCCGGAAGGGGACGAGGGGAGCCCCAGGGCGTGGGACGAGCGAGTTGTATCGCTCCCGCCGCACGCGACGATGACGACCAACAACGTCCGCACGAACATCCAGACTCATCCCGGCCTCTTGTCGCCAGTTTCCCAATGCCTTCCAAACTTCGGTCCCCCCGTTTATGCTTTATCCCCTCCGCCATCCATTCCCGCGGACCAGCCTCCTCCGACCCTCCTCCCTTCTTTCTCGGATTCCATAAAAACCCCAGCTTGCTCTCCCGCTGCCCCCCATTCCCTTCACCTCCAGCCTCGCCTCCGAGCACCACCCCGCCTCAGCCATGTCTCTCATCCGCGCTCCCTTGGTGCTCCTCCACGCCGTCCTCTACCAGGTCGCCAGCACTCCGCCCAACAAAACGCCCCCAAATGGCCGCTACGACTCGACAGAGTCCCCGTGGATACGGATCGCCCCCCTCATATTCAAGGTGCGTACATCCCGCTCCACATCTTGTTCCCGACCGCCCTCGCCCCCGCCGGGCCCGCAATGGCGCCCGCGAAGCACCCGGCGACCTCGCCGCTCCCCAAGTCTATCAATTTCCGTAATTCCTTCTCACTCGTCCGCCTTCTTCACGTACCCCCATCTCCTCTTTTGGACATGCGCCTCCCCCACATGTTCTCTTGCCCCCTTCCCCGCCGGGCTCTTACTGATGGCTGTGCCTCCAGATCCAGCAGCCGCTCGTCTGGCTCTGCACCATCGCAGACATCCTCCTTGTCCTCTCACAACACCTCCCCCGCTCCGCCCTCTCATCCGCCCTCCCCTCCGTCCTCTGTCCCACCTCCGCCTCCCCCGCATCCCTCATCCGCCCAACCCCCTTTTTCCTCCTCGGTCTCGCCCTCGTCGCCGCAGGAACCCTCCTCCGCGTCACCTGCTACCGCTCCCTCGGCCCCTTCTTCACCTTCGACCTCGCCCTCCTCCCAAAACACAAGCTCATTACATCCGGCCCCTATGCCTTTGTTCGCCATCCCGCCTACTGCGGATCCCTCCTCGTCCTTGCCGGCCTAGGCCTCGCTGACCTCTCTCCCGGAGGTTGGGTCGTCGAATGTGTCTCATCCAACGCCAGCACCGGTGTCCAGAGCTGGAGTAGCGTCTTCGGTGGCAACATGATCTACCCGTGGGTCGGCTTTGCCGTCTGGTACGCCTGGTGGCTCCTCGTTGGCGTCCGGCGCGCCAGGATGGAGGACGCCGCGCTTCAGAAGGCCTTCGGCAAGGAATGGGAAGACTATTCGCGCAGCGTCTCGTGGTGGTTCTTCCCAGGCGTCCTCTAAAACGACAACCCTTTGCCCCTCTTATGGTCGCCACGACCCATGGGTGCACGTATCAAACGCCTCACACATAATGGTGAGTCTTGCGCCCGCGAGCTTGTTCCGGAACGCACTCGCAACATATGACATAGGTTAATTGACGTTATCAATCTACAGACCGTCCGCCCACCTCGCATCATTACATATTCGTATCATACGTGGACACCTCATAGACTCTCTGAGCCAGTGGCGCACACCTTTTTGCTCTATATGCACACCGTCGCATCTTTCATTTCTCCGGTTGCCTGCCGCCATGCTCTTTCATTTCGCGTTCGACGTGTGTACGAATACCGCTGTAGCCCCTACATGCCCCCAGCATCTAATTGACATCTCCGCCCGGACAAGCTTAGGGCTCCCTATCGCCGACGCGTGAACGACAGGAGCGTTGCTCTTCATTCGCGCCGAGTGTGGACATGCAGAACTTAATTACACGCTTTCGATCGCGCCGACCGGAACAAACGCGGTCGCGTATACGTACAAAACCCAAGGACTCGAAGCACGTACTCATACAGGGTAGCAACACTGCCACAGCCTCTTCCACATCGCGGCAACGCTCATGCTTCGCGAGAACCGTCCCTGGCCACCAACCCAAACGCCTCCGTCTGCCCCAAGCAAGCTATATCGTACATACATACACGCACAGACCCTAGATCCCATTCCTCAGGCGACAGCGATCGCGCGTGTCTGCACACCCGTAGCAGCAGCCTCGCTCGGCATCAGGACCCTGGCCCGCGCCTCCTCCAGCCGCCGCTTTTCCTCTGCGAGCATCTTCGCCTGCATCGCGACGCGCGAGGGGACGATCCGGCGGCGCTCGGTGGTCGGCGCGAACTCGAGGCGGTCGACGCCGAGAGCCTTGAGCGTCTTGCGCTCGACGAGCGAGTACGCGTCCGGGTCGTCGCGCGCGAAGCAGAAGGGCGCGCGCAGCCCGACGGGCGGGTTCGTGATCACGCGCGGCACGCGCAGGCGGTTCTTGCTCGCCGAGTGCAGCATGAGCGGGTGCAGGAGCACGACGTCGCCCGTCGCGGCGGTGAGCTCGACGAACGCCGTGCAGTGCCGCCGCACGGTCTCGGGGTGCGACCAGAAGCCCGGGTCCGCGCGCGGGTCGCCCGGGTACTTGGCCGCGCTGTCCGTCGGCACGAAGGAGAGCTGCGCGGGGAGCACGCCCTCGGGGTGCGCGGCGAGGTAGCGCGCGACGTGCTCGATGCCCTCCGGCGCGATGTACGTCGCGCCGCCGCCTGGCGCGATGTCGGAGAAGACGGGGATGACGAGCAGCGCCTGCTCGGGCGAGTCGAGGAAGTGCACGAAGAAGTCGCCGTCGACGTGCCAGTTGTCGAGCTGCGCGGGCGGCACGGGCCTCCGACTCCGCCGCCGCCGCGAGCGCGGGCGTGCCGAGGTTCACAATGAACGAGTCGCCCCACGCCGACGCGGCGGGGTCGATCCGCTCTTCGCCGCCCAGCAGCTCCTTCATCGCCTCCCACGCCTGCCGGTCGCCGTACCCCCCGGTGTGTTGGCGTTTCGCGGGGCGAGGTCGAAGGTGGTGGTGGTGGGTGGAATGCGGAACGTTCGTTGGAATTGGGGTGCGCGATTGGCACGGAGGGCGACGCCCCGAGGATCAATGTTAGGCAATAGGATTCGCATTCGGTCATCATCGCAAACGTCGGCGGTCGAACGTTTTGATATTGTGGCCGCAGCCGGATTGAAGGGAGAGGGCATCGCCAAGCGACGGTGGGCCCACACGGCCACATGGCGAGTAAGTTTGCGGTCGTGAGAGGCGCGCGACGGGCGAGGGCGCAGAATTGAATGCGCGGAGAACGAGCGATAGAACGAGATAAGGGAGTTAGCACTCGGCAATCTCGGGCCCAATGCGCAACATAACAAAGCACTGGGGGCCGCCGCAGGCACGGAAGTAGGGAGGCGTGGAGGGCTGCAATACACCAGACTGCAGACAGGGATCTCGAGACTCGGGGAGCGGACCAGAAACAAGCTCAGGAAGCGCGACTAGTAAATCGGAGCAAAGACGAAGCGGGCAGGGAGGACGCACCCTGGGCGCGAACGTCGCGACGGGCTCCATCTTGTGGTACGGCATGTGTATCCGGTCGCGGTCGACCGGCCATGTCGACTGGTCGTGCGGGTCGAGCCCGAGGCGCGTCCACATGTCCTTGGTGAATTCTGCGGCCTGTTCGCGAGAGAAGGCCTGCTTCACGACAAGGTACCCGTGCTCCATGAAGAAGTCGACGTCCTCAGCTGCGGTGTGGCATGACCCGATGCGGCCATTCACACACACACACCGGGGAGGCCAGCCGTCACACGGCCGTAATGGATAACCGTATGATGACCGGCGCGGTACGCAGGTGCGCGTGGTCGTGGCATTGGCATGTAGGGTATGACGACAGACGCGTGTATGTAGGTCGGCGTTGCGTAGGCACGCGCGTTTCCGGGTCCGAATATTCGATGGTAGAAGTAACCGTACCCATCGACATGCGAAGGACGAAGGGTTTTCGAGAGGAGGTTCGCCGCAGGCGAAGAGTGTGCAGAAAAAGGAAGAATATTTTGTCAGGCCCCAGCTCGACACGGGAACATAGGCATGTGAGGGAGCGGGGAGGTGGACTCACGGCTCAGATGTTTGTATTCTTTGACCATTGCGGCGTTCTGGAATTCCAACTGTCGGAATGATGGCAGGTCGCCGTCTGCGGAGGTCGGGTCGGATTGAGTAACGATGTCGGTAGTTGGTTGACGCGGACCCCACGCTATCGTGCTCGAGGCTCGAGAACACACGTCGCTGCGCTCGGTATATATATGCGGTAAATCTTCGGGGGTGGGTCGGCTGTCCGTCTGGTGGCACTCTGGTGGAAGAGGAGGCGCTATTGTGTGTCTTGGGTGGTGGACTTCCCGGTGACATATCACTCACCGCAGAAGCATTTTAAGATACGGAAGTTCCACAGGCGGCCAGCAAAAATAGCCGTGGTCTGCATCTAGACTGGCGGATGGTTGAACGCCGGCACAAGTTATACACACACCTGAGGTATCCCATTCAACGCGGCTCGCCGTTGAGAGCGTTGGAAGATAAGGCCAGATCCCGGCGGCCGCCCAGGAATGGAGAGCTCTGGTAATTTCGTCTGGGAACGAGGCCACCGAACGGCTTGGTAGAGAAAAAGATCTGCGGTGCCGGTGGCAAGCGCAAGGCACGATGAAACGATAGGCTGGTCGCCTGAGCTGGAGAGAGGAACCTGATCGGTACCGGGGTCTATAAGCTGGCAGAGGACCTGAAAGCCCGAAGCAGCCGAGCTCTTCACGCACTGATTCAGCGGGAGCGCACCTGAGGAAAACGTGTGAAGCTGGGAGACATATGATTGGATAGGTTATACATTGGGCGCGTCAGGGGCGAGGCGATGGAAGCGCGGTGTTACTGTACATTGCGAAGCGACGAGAGCGAGAGACCACGTTCGAGACGGGATACCTGCAATGCCAAGTCAAGGTTGCTGGATTACCCTGAGAGGAACGCACTTACATGTGCCACGCATACAGAGGGACTTCAGCGGGTAGCACTCTTGAGATCGGATTCATCGAAGGGGTCGCCGAATTCTAGAGATTCAAGATGCGCCACGATGAGGGAGGACACACGCATGATGGAGGTGGTGAGAAGAAGAAGACGTACGCTGCCTGAGCTGGTCGACGATCTGAGTGTCGACGAGGTCATCCTTGAAGCCCCTGGACGGACCGGGACCCATATGGTGATCCCAGTAGCTTCCGCCGCCGCCGGGGCGGACGTCCTTGCGCCTGGTCTTGGGATCGCGTGCACTCATGCCTCCCATCATCAAACCTCCCGGAAGGCGACGCTTGGGGGCGGAGGTGGCGAAGAAGCTGGCAGGTGCGGAGGCGGATGGACCAGCGGCGAGGCCGGGCTGGTCGGTGGGGGCAGAGATGTCCTCGACGTCGTTATCTGAGGAGGAATCGGAATTGGGGGAGTTGTGATCGGTGGGAGAATTCATGGCGTATCAAAGCACGCAGGCAGAAAACAGTCAGAGGCGTTGTTTGCTTCTTGCGTGGAGGCGGTCGTCTGCAAGCAGCAACAACTCCATTCGCCAGCGGCGCCACCACAACGATGCAGGCGTCTAAGCAGCCTCTTTCGGTCAGTGCCCGGCTTTCGAATCCTTCGGAGCGCGACTTTTGCGCCTTTTCAGCCTGAGCAATGAGCATGGCCACACAGGGAAAGCCCCTGGGGGCACAGGAGGAGTATATGACGATCCATACGACGCAAGGGTAGAATACATTGATTGATGTCTTATACACTGTAGTCTGAAATACAGGGTGGAAGCTTCAAGTTCTGCCGTGTTCAATGGGCATTTCCCGTCGGCAGTTGTGTCGTCCTGCAGGAACAGGAGCAACATGTCAAAGATACTAGTATTTGTGATGTCAGGGTGGCAAGTACCGATGGGTACCTTCTGACGGTTCCGGATACACAATCACTCGTCCAGGTCCGAGTCGGAAGAGCATGAGAACCCACCGGCCAACCTAAATGGACTCTATGCCCTGTTGGCCGATCTGCGACCTGAGTATGTCCAACAGCTTCCTGAATAGCAGGGCGGAGATGGAGGCGTGAGGCCGAGAGTATTGGCGTAGCCCGCACTGCATGTTTTCGACCGGGCCAATTGAGTGGGCGCACACACAGTCATAGTACTCACCAGCACATGCCAGTTCACGCCTTCCGGGCCCCGTCGACCCAGGTGGGGTGTAATCTCGCTCAGGACGATGACGGGTCCTTCGATCAAGATGCCCGGATACGGGCTCAGGATGTGCACACTTCCGCGTCGAGCGACTCGGAGAGTGCGCCAATCAAACGCGGAAACCTCTTTGTCAAGCGTCGATGTCCGCTGGTTCGAGTACGTCAATGATCTGATCTGGGATAGCGAGTGCGTGTCAGCTGGAGATCGATAACGAGCAAAATAGCAGGGACGTGCCCGTCTGTCCGCACGCCATAGTGCAGGACATCATGAGGACACAGGAGGACGGCAACGGGACCAAATGACTTGCACGTCCGATGCAGGAGGGCACGGCTCGGACGCGGAAATAATTCCTCGTGCACAAGCATTGCCAAGAGCACGGCGCATCGTCTTCCACAGAGGGACCACGCCTACCGCATGAGGTTTGGACGTTGAACGTTGAAAACTTGAACTGTGAAGGATTTGGGAATCATGCTGCGCATCGGTGAATGGAAGCTCACCCTGCAGCCCCCACGGAGCCGAAGCCGGCTCGGGCTCTCGCGGATCCAGTTGAGCCAGACTCATTTCCGGAGGCGTGCTTCACAGACTGAAAATTAATGAAGAGCTGGAGCGGTGCCCACAGGGGGTCCGAGCAATTCGGGACCGCGTCCGGCGACGTAATGCAATGTTATCGTATCGCGGCACACAGATAACGCATGGAAATCATAGTACACCAACTGGGTATCGTAATCATAAACCCTCAAAAGACGTCTAGACCTTTGGAGCTTTAGGGCTGTCAGGGTACAGCTAGAGACCGCGAGACTTGAGCAAACACAAACACAGGGACAGGAAGGACCCAGACTTAACAGTACTCACCTTGCCAGGGTTGAAGAGGTTGTAAGGGTCGATCGCCTTCTTGACCGTCTTCATGAGCTCGACGGTCCCCTCGCCAAGCTCCTCGATCAAATACTCGCGCTTGCCAATGCCTACTCCATGTTCACCTGTGCATGTTCCCTCCAGCGCAAGAGCTCGTTTGACCATGCGCTCCACGGCGGCACGAGCTTTTACGAGCTCTTCGTCGTTCCGGAACAGTAGCAGCGAATGGAAGTTGCCTGCACTCCCAAGTTCAATGATCGGCGCCTCCTTCCTAAGTCTGAGGAAAACGTACCATCTCCAACATGTCCGACGATGGTGTTCACGATGCCATGCTCCGCGAGATCTGCCTTGGTGGCATACACAAGGTCGGGGAGTCGTGATGGCGGCACGCTGTTACCCATGTCAAATCACGCCTTCTAAGGTGAAAGCCATAGATGGGACTTACCACACGTCTGTGCTCCATCCCCTCGCCCCGGGGAGGATGGCCAGACTCGAGTAGAGGCCGTTCTTCCTGTCAGTCCACAGATCCGCAGCTTCTTTCTCGTTGCGCGCCAGCTCAAGCCAGTGCCGCCGTGCTTTGTCGAGATCTTCTTGACGATGTCGGCAGACTCCTGCAGCGAGCGTGCGGTCGGACCCTGGAACTTGAAGAAGAGACTGTCCTTCTCCGGCCATTTACGCGCAGAGAGACCGTAGATGTTCGTCGCGCGCATGAAGTTGTCGTCGACCAATTCGACGCATTCTTGCGGCGCAAACAGTTCTGATGTCAGAGAGACGAGCGAAGATAGGTGAGTTATTAGACTTGGACGTACGGACGCCGACGCCGGAGTTGACAATTTCGATAACGGCTTCGGTCGCCTTGCGCACGTCGGGGAACTGCACAACGGCAACGTTGGTTGGCAGCAGGGGTGCTAGGCGCACGGTGACTGTCATGAAGTAATGTTAGTATTCCAACAGCTGGGGACGACGGTGCATGCGGACCTTCCGTGACGATACCCAGGGTCCCTTCTGCGCCAATGAACAGCTTCGTCGCGTCGAAGCCGGCGGAAGATTTATGTGCGCGACTTCGGGTCTTGATAACCTCCCCCGACGGCAGCACGACGGTCTACCCATCGAGCGTCATGTAAGACCACTCGAAGCAATCAATGGAAGGAGGAGCGGGAATACATACCGCGTTCAGGAACCATTCCGCCTTGGCAGTTCCGTACCTAATAGCATTCGCTAATGTTCAATGTGAGTACATGGATAGTGGCCCGGGACTGATACCACGCACTCCCAGAACAACCCGTGCTGAGCATGCCGCCGAGTGTTGCGCCAGGCGCTGGGTCGAGCTGAGAGAGGGTGAGCATGAAGCTGTTCGTCGTGGTACAGTCAGCCTTACAGGGAAGAACAGCGGAAGGCCTGCAAAGCAATCAGTCTCGTGTATTCAAGAAGTAGGACGGAGCTCGTCACCTTGCTTCTTAAGAGCGTCGTTCAAGTCCATCCACCGGATGCCGGGTTGGCAAATGACGTCCGAGTCGGCGGCTAGCGCCAACTGGTGAGCCTTTGTACCTGAGCTGGTAGCCAAGATGCGTACCGTGAATTTCGATGATTTTGTCCATCTTGGCCATGTCAACGCAAATGCCGCCCACCGACGGCTGGAACAGACGTGAAGTCAGGAGGCATCCGGAAACATTTGTCCCCACGGAACGCACTGCACGGTAATGCCCCTCCAAGCTAGTCGCGCCAGACACGGGAATGACGGGCATCTTGTACTTGCCGGCGACTTTAACAAGCTTGACGACATCCTCTGTCGAGGTAGGGAACACAACGACGGAAGGGTTCGACGCTGAGGCGTTGTCAATCCCCATGTGATGCGGATCTACGTCCGAACACGATGCTCACCTTCATGGTAGTCGTTTACGGACATTCCGTGCTCCTCTAGAGCGATCGGGTCTGTCGTAACGGTCTCATCATCCGGAAAAAGCTGCTTGAGCTCCTCGATTGCCTTCCTGAAGTCCTCTGGTGAACCGTACTTGTTGTTAAGTTCAACGAATGCCGCTCCGGCAGATGCGGCGTCTGCTTGGGACGTGGCGTAAAAGTACGCTGCTGCCCCGCTGAAGGCGGACCCAAGGACAAACGCTAGTGGCGCGTTCGAGCTGGAGGACTGTGTTTGGGGGTTTGGATTGGTCTGTTCTTGGGATGTGCTTGAGCTGTTGCGCGAACCGAGGGATGCTGGCGAAGGCGCGCAGGAGTGGTGCGACGCGTTGGGCCAAGGAGAGTGGGAACGCGTCGAGCAGAGCTCGCGAGAGCAGAACGGTGAGCCGTTAGCGACTGCATGTCGAGGCGGAGGTCAGGAAGCAAGCCAGAGGATGAGATACGGGTTGCGAGTGCGACGAGGGAGACAAATGGGGACTCTGCGGCGCGAGCTCAGGAGAAGGCGATGGATTCCCACCAGAGTGCGAAGAGAGAGTAAGCGTCAGAAGCGGGCATCGGGTCCTTGTCGCACACGAGCGACGCGTTTATAACGAACAGAGCTCGAAGCGCAGGCCGTAGTCGCGTGCAGGTTGCGTGCAAGTCTCATGAGCACCTTCCTGCCGCCGCCTCCCGCCCCATCGCCGCGCCCGCTCACGTCGGCCCGTGGTCCCGCTCGGCGCTCGCACTTGCGTCAAGCTGCTTCAAGGTGACGTGCCTCTCGTCCTGTAGCCTGTTTCCTTACTACGGATACAAGCTATGATACTATTCGATGCTACAACAGATATCTATCACGGGCACCATCGGCGTAGAGAAAAGCAAAGTTCCTGTCGATCAAGACAAATCGAATCCCGCATTCGAATTGATAGCCTGCAACAGCTTCTCCTTCAACGTCCTCTTGTTCGTATACCTCGGCAGCTGCGTGTCCATCAGCGACCGTCTTCTCCTTCCCAGCGAAAGGCGACATACCTTCAGCAGGTTCACGCAGGTGCTCGCCGTCGGTAAGCGGCTCTGGTCGTCCGTCGCGTCCCGTATCGCAAAGTTCGGATTGAGCTCCTTGAACCCGCTGCAAAGCAAATCAAACACGTCACCACTGTAGTCCACACGAAAAGAAGCGGCAATCTTACAGCAATGGAGGCCGACTGCAACTAGTTGCGAACCTAAGCAGCTTCCTGCGGTCCTCCTGTGTGAAAGAGTTGACGACGTCCCAGAACATCGTGATCGTGTGCTGGTCGTCGTCGTACAGCCCGCCGTATTGCGTGTTCGCGCGGAGGTCGTCGAGGTCGATCGGCGAGTTGACGCCCCCGAGGAGAATTTGCAGTTCTTGCTGATTGAACATCCTGTCCGTCGCAAACGAGGTCAGCACTTCTGCTTCTGCGCTGGGCAGAAAGCTCCGCGGTGGGGGTAGGACGGGACGAAATGGTGGCGTACCTGAGCCATTTGGGGTCGACGATCTCCGAGAGACCTTCGAAGAACGCAGCGCTCTGCTTCTTGATCTGTTTCGTCAGGCGGTAGTGCGCGACGAGGTACATGTACTGGAGCCTGTTGTCGCGCGTAACCGCGATATTGCTTCCGTTCGGGAGCAGGTCGATCGACTTGGTTTCCCCGAACTCCTCGTGGGCGACCGTGAAGTTGAGCGAGAGCTCCTCGGGGTCGCCGGTGTAGTGCTTGAGCTGCATGAGCCCCTGGTAGAGCTCGGGATCGAGCGACGCGAGGTCGTCCAAGTAGCTCTGCTTGTCCAGCCACTTCGCGAGGAAGAACCCCGCGAAGGCGACGTCGATCAGGATGCCCTCGTACAGCGCCTTCCCCAGTATTCGACCGATGAAGCGGTACCATGCCAGGCTGTGCGCTGGGCGGATGGTCAGCCCCAGTGAGGATGGAAGTTGGCACGATCCAACTTACTCTCAGTAGCAAACGAATGTGACGCCGGGTACAGTTCATTCTTCTTGTTCGCCAACCACAGTCCACGATCGGTGTCGAACACCTCCCGAGTCAGGCTCGTCAGGAACTCCTTGAACACGCCTCCGCCGTCAATTCCTGCTCTGTCACCCCATAGGGGCGGTCAGCCGCAACACCTGCGAGACACTTAGGCACAGCTACGCACTCTTCATTACCCCACTGGTCGATGAAGGTGATCGCAATCGGCGCCCTCAGATCCAGCTCCCCGAGCTTGTCGAAACCATCCTGCGCGATGTGTTCCCGCCTGACGACAACCTTCGCGATGCCCATGCGTCCGGCCCACGGCGTGTACCCCCGGGACTGGATGTCGTTCTGGACGAACTTTCGGAAGATCTCCACGCGGACGTCGAAGGGGATCGCGAACGGGATGTTGTTCAGGACGCCGAGGCGAGGCGACAGATACGCCAGCTGTCGCTTGTTGAGTATTGCGGCGCGCCCGCTGTCGGGGATAGCCAGCTTTCGTTCTTCGAACCTGTGGGTGACGGCGGTGAGAACGGGATTTGGTTAGGCGACAGGATGTCAACGTACACGGCCGCACTAATGAAGGTGTTCATGTCCACATGCGCCGTCACGAGCCAGTGGTCTGGGGGCGTAAACGGCCGTCTCGAGCTGTTAATTCGGTCAGGTTAGTCAGTGGTGCGGTTATAAGAGGGGAAACTGATGTGACGGACTCCCGAGCATGAAGTGCTTGCAGACACTTCGTGGCTTTCTCTCGCACGTTCTCCCACTTGACCTGACCCATGCCGGGCACGGTCTCTTGGGCGCTGTTCGGATCATCGCGCCAATAGAGCGTGAAGGCGATGTTGAGGAGTTTCCGTGAGAGAGCCGTGAGCTCATCCAAGGTGAGAGGGTTACGAGGAATGTCGGGGTTCAACCCAGTTGAAAAGAATTCGTCGTCGCCCATCGTGAGCAGCGCCTGAGTGTACAAGTCGGCGAGGAGGAGCAGGGGTGGCCAGTGCGAGGCATTCTCAGGTTCTGTATGCGCATCGACGTCAGTGAGAAGAAAAGAGGCAATGCGTTGGTCGCGCTTACTCAAAAGATCGGCTTGGTTATCATCTCGACCGAGCGGGGAACTTCGGACGTACGCCCGGTAGATCTCTTTGACAAGGCTACCTCGATTGTAAGCAACGATCGTGCTTAGAACTTTGTCTCGTCTCGACGGCCAAACAGTACTCAACCCTAAGGAAAAAGAAATAAAGGGCTCGAGGAGGGTTGAATCCCGAGAGGCGCGGAGTAACGAAGTGATATGATCGGAAGCAGGGATGGTGAGCAATCGTTTCCGTGTCCGGTCGTCCAGAGATGGAAGCAGTGTTTTCGGCTCGAAGGAATCTACGACCTCGACCTTTGTCTCGTCATCCTCATCGGAGTCATAGTCAGCCCAATTCAGGGCTGAATTTGCCCTGGCCTCTGGAGGCTCCAGCGCGTGTGTGGGGAGAGCGTTCATGAGAAGGGCACAGAGGCGCAGGTAGGTTGCGAACGCCGGAGGAGAGAGGGAGGAATATTTGTATGGCATGAATGTGGTAAGATTTGCTAGGAGGTGTATCTTGGACTCGATGGATTCGAGCTGGGGCGCGGAGGTGATTTCGAGAGGGACAAGATGTATGGATGCGAGTGGTAGTCGTGCGGAGAAAGGGGTAAGGACAGGCAAGAGGCGGTTTGGAAGTAATGGGATGGTGAGTATGCTGAGGAGCAACTCACGGAGGGCCAGTGGGAGGAGGTCTAGGGAGGAAAGCGGGGCGAGGAGGAGAGTGACGAGCGGCGAGAGCAAGGGAGAAGGTTTGGCGGGCACGGGCTGGAGCGGCAGGAGAATTGAGAGCGGGAGCAAGGAGGATGGTAGGTCAACACTCACGAGTTGCAAAAGAACTTGTCGGATACTGGGATAGAAGTCATGAGATACGAGGTATCGGGCGATGGTGGCGTGCTGGGGATTGTCAGAGAGCAAGATGGTGAGGACTTGTAGATGAGCTTGTGCGTATTGGGATCTATGTAGGAAGATGTTAGAGAGATTGAAAAACGAAGGGTTAGATGACATACTGCAGGTTCACGGAGAGGGAGGAAAGAAGCAAGGCGGAGACTCGTTGGAAGAGTACAAGGCGACTATGATCGGACTGGAGGAGGATATCTATGGAGGGTGATGAGGAAAGGCGATGGAGTGCAGGAGAAGAAAGAATGATGGGGACCTTTTCTTGAGGCCAGGACGGTAGACCAGCGACCGAGGGCATCTTCATCGTGGCCGAGGAGAACGAGACATCGGAGGGCGGTGAGAGTCGATAAATCCTGGTCGAATTTGGAGCGGAGGGAACGTCGGGCGGAAGAAAGAGCAAGGTGGGATCTCCAGGATCGCTGTATGAGGATCGCAGCGTCTTGTCTTCGCTTGAGATCGTTTCGCTGGAGTCTGCGAAGGCGGGCTTCGTGGAGGATGTCGGAGTGGGTGGTGGCGGAATGGGAGCCGCCGAGATTGATGGCTCTCTTGCGCTTGTTGGGCTGGTCTCCGAAGAGAGGGACGTCCATGGCGAGCAGCTGCGTGCGTGCAACGAGCAAGGAGTGAGAGAGGGAGTTGGTAAGCGTTGTCGACGGGCTGAGCAGCCTCGCCGCGCGCTGAGCACAAGCACGCGAACGCGTATGCCTCCTCGGCCACGTGACAGCCGGGAAAAGGACACGTGGATTGACGTCATGTGCGAGACTGCGCGTGGCTGAGAGTCAAGAGCTGGAGTGCTGGAGTGGGCAGGGCTCGACAAGCGTTGCTCCACGAGCTGCATAACGTCCATCGCTCAGCCAAGCATGACTGACCACTCGGCGTACATGCCCCACACATCTTCAGGGGCTCACCCTGGCCCACCCATATCACCCTCGCCTCCCCGCCGCTCGTCCTCGGCGTCGTTCAGTTCGTGGCCTCCATGTCCGACGCGACCTCGTCCACCTTCCACCCAACCCGCCCTCCGTCCCTCAACTACTCCACCGCATCCAACCGTCGCAAGCTCTGGATCGCCCTCTTCTTTGGTCTCATTGTGATCGAGGCCGGTGTCCTGCCCCTCATCCTCTTCTATGCTATCCGATGGGGCGCCCACCTCAACAACACCATCAACCTCGCCATCATCACCTCCGTCGTCGGCACCTACTCTTCCTACAAGTTTGCTTTCCGGTCATGGCATCTCTTCATTAGCGACCGTGGCCACCAACGCCGCCCCATTGGTGCTGGCAGGTTCGGCCCAGACGCCTTCACGTACGTCTCTTCATCCTCTCCTACTTAGACTGTCGTCCATTCCTCTCCCCGTCAACATTGTCGCCTCGAAACCCCGCTACATTGCTCATTCAGCTCCACGTTTGTTGACAATCCAGTAGTTCTCTCTCCACTCCCTGGTCTAGTCACGCGACGAGCCTCGTCCTCCTTCTCCATACTCATTCCCCCTCTCGCACGTTACAGGATTCAAATCAGTATCGCAATGACCGCTTTCTTCGCTCCTCTCATTGTCGGTTCCTCCCTGTAAGTTCACCTCTCCCACCACCTTCCCTCCCCCCTCCGGTGCTTATTTACGCCAGGACCCCCGCATCAGTGCACATCGTAGCCATGTCCCTCTCATGTTTCACCATCGTCTTCTGTTTTCCCCTTCTCATAACCTCCGTCTGGCCTCATAAACTCAAGATGCCCTTCCGCGTTTCCTCCATGCCCCCCTGGACAGGTCTCCCTCCCGCCGTCTACACCATCGTAGAAGACGTCGTCGCCGTCGATGGCGGAGGATGCGTCGAGTTCCGCCAAGCTTGGCGAATACGCTACGAGCACTCCACCCTCATGCGTCGCATCATCCGCATCACCTCATTCTACTGGGGAGCATCGGGATGCGCCCTCGCAGCCGCCCTCATCGTCATCGCTTGGACAACCTCCGACGACGTAGCATATGGCCTTGGCTGGGGCATCCCTTGGATTTGGGCCATCTTCACCGCCGCGTTCACCGTACGATGGGTGAGGAAAGAGATGAGGCGCGAGAAGATGGAGTGGGCACGTCCGGAATCTCGGGTCGTCTTCAACCTCCATATTCGCCAATCTGCAGAAGAGGAGAAGGTCGCGCGAGATGTTACGTTTAGTGAGCGAAATGAGTCCCCTCGCGACCCATGAAGCTTGTACCTCCTCACGCTCCAACGTAAGTTCTCGGTTTGCCTCAGATGGTCGCTCACCAGTTGTGCGACGTGCATGACGAGCCACTCACGCATTGTTTTCAGCTGTATCGGATATTTTGGTACTTACCACTGTAGCGCTACTGTCGATCCGTCAAGTCTTGCAGTCCCTGCATCTTGATATACCTCACGTGTTTTGTCACGACTGCGGATCCTCCTTGCTATGTTACGGGAGCCTGCACGCCAGCTAGGTCAAGGCAAAACGACTGCAACGTCGTCAATGATTGGTACGTCATTCCCGCCGTATGTGCGCTCTAGATTGTCTACCTCCATCGCAGCGTCGGACAATTTCGGAATCATCGGCCTCCTGAGTTGACGTCCCGAGCAGTGCAATTCTTCCGGATCTCCACCATGTAGACGACATTGAGTTCGTCCGCAGCACGGTGAACTCGGAACTCTAAGATGACTCAAACGTCTTGCCTTCGGGCGCTGAACTGTAAACTGTCTTGTGGAAGGTGCTCACGTCTGATTCCCCGACCATCTCACAGCCTAACATTTGCACTAAACTCAGCAAGCTCTAACACGCTGCCCAGAATGACTGCGATGACACTGCTGTCAGCGCACAAAAGCCGTCATTGCCCGACAAATCATCACGATCCCAAGGACGACGGTGGGAACCTGTCACAGGTAGCTCACCCTCAAAATCTCCCTATGGTACGAGGAGACACGGTGTGGAGTCTTGCAACTTCGACCCTTCTCACATGGACTCGCTTTGCCGCATTTGCTGCTTTCTCGCTCACCGGCTCCAACCGAAGGCCAGGCTGTTTAACTCGCTCCCAAGACACCCTCGTATCATCGCTTGTGCGGCTGCGACGCTGCTACTGGGTACGATCAGTGCGACCGTCCTGGTTTCGGACGTCGGCGTATCATTTGGCAGTGCCATACCCGTTCTGAGCGGAGTCCAACCCCTCGAGAACGTCAACGATCCTCGTTCTACGTCCCCCACGGTATGGAGCAACTCCGATTCGGATTCTGGTTTCCATGCATGTTTCTGACGCCCTTCAATGTTTCCAAAGATCGGGCTAGCTTTAACTCCCACCAGCATCGACCCGTCTTCGTCGTCTTTGGCGTTAAACTGGTGGGCGACCGCGTGTGGCCCGGCTTCCGACGCGAGCGCAGCTGCTCAGGCCGCTGAGCTAGCAGTTCCTGGCCTACAGAATATAACTTGCGGAAGATCGTATGAATCGTTCAGCATGTCTGTGGACTTGTACGCGTCTACGCTGAAGTTCGAATTGGTGGAGGTTCGCTGACACTGTTTATTTGTAGTAACCCTGTTTACGTGTGGAATGCGTCCGAAACCGTCCTGAACACTAACGGACAATCTACAATCCAGTGAGCGCCACCCCACGTTTGCCGCATTCATGTCGCGTGGTAAGAGCAAGGGTCCCACCCAGCTTTACGCCGCAAGAGACGTTTGACACGACCCACAACTTCACCTGGATCTCGACACGCCAGTCTCTAGCTCAGCGAAGACAGCATTCGGTCTCTGCATGGTATCCGTTCGATCGCTACACGGTTAGCACGACTGTCGAGGCCTTCGACCTTGATTCTTCTGCGCTTCCCATTGAGTTCGTCCACATGTACGCGGGCCTCTCTGGTTACGAGCTTCGCGTCGACTTTGTGGACAAGGTGAAGACCGCCCAGAGCAATGAAGCCTTGTACATAGCATTCTCCATCCGAGTAAGTGATACCTGGGTTCTTCTCATCCCTACGCGCCCTGGCTAACTCGTTGTTGTGGATCTCTGGCAGCGTTGCAAGGGCGTGAAGCTCTTCGCCGTGACGCTATTTCTCACCAACTACATCCTCGCCGCAGCGATGGTCTGGGTTGCTGTGTGCGCGTTCTACGGGCCTCCGCTCCCAGAGACCGCACTATTCCTTCCACTAGCGAACATCCTGCTGCTACCTCAGCTAAGGGCGGCGATGCCTGGAGTACCGGATTTCGGTACGTGCAAAGCCGCCGCTCGTACTGGCCGAACGTTGACGACATTTCCGAGCAGGGATTTTCATGGATCTCTTTGGATACTACGTGAACATCGTTGCAGTACGTGGATGATTGACGTTGACCCTGTTGAAAATGCATCTTTCTAACCCGACGCTGGGTAGATCTGTTTTGCTGCGCTGTTCATGTTCGTCAAGATTATCGGAAGCCGCATCGACGGCCACGATCATTCTGACAACAAGCTGCTTCCTTTGCACCACAGGGAAGTGCTTAGAGCAACAGTTCAGGCGACGGACTTCGAACCGTCGAAGCAAGGTGGCGCCGAAACGAAATGCGTGATAGAGCATGTAGAGGACATTACTGCAACCTCAGAGTCTTGCTCACCTCTGAGCGAATAATACATGTTGCACCCTTCAGAGCATCCACCTCTTCTCTTGTTTGACATCGATAGTGAATTGTGATAGATATTAATCATCCGGGCAGACGGTGTTAGCAGGCGGGGCAATGACTCCGGCCTGCGCTCTGGACAACGAAGTCGATGGTTAACTGCTGCCTACTGAACGTCATTATTTTCGTCGTGAAATGCGCGCCATTGGAAAGTAATTTGGATCTGTGTCCGATCCCCTCCACCGTAGGAGTTGGCGTACCCCGTGCAGGAGGTTCCCCATATATCCGAGCACAGGGAACATGGCTCGGTTCGAGACTACAAGACGCCACTGCGACATTAGTACTCGTCATGCAGATGTTCAACGTTCAGCAGTCAGCGTTATGGCGCCGGCAAACCAGAACACGTAAAGGTAAACAACGAATGGATAGTGCTACAACGAAAGCGTCTTCGATAGCATGTCACCGATACAGATGGTACAGGCTACAATACACGTCTCAAGAAAAAGTGCCTGTGCTCCATATCGTACGCTTGTAAGAGGTCAGTAGTTACTGAGCCTCGACGACCGCTGGCTGCGCAGCGTCTTGTACGCCCGGCGGTTGCTGGGTCCGTGACATCGCCGCGCCGAGTGCCTGCGTGCGGAACGCAAGGCCGCGTGTCTTCTCTATGACCGACTGATAGATAGGCAATGGAGGGCGATGGATCTCGATGACGTTCTACGACACAGTCAATCAATCTCGCTGTACACCGGAAAGAAAGAAAGACGAGTCAAACGAACCTTCTCAAGGTCGATCTTGGCATCGGCACCCATGCGTGTTTCGCGAATGAGGTTGACGATCCACTTTTCACCCTCGTCGCGCGACAGGTTCAGGCGCTCCGAGAGGTCGCTGATGTACTTTCAGCCTGAGGTTCAAAAGCAATAGCTCGAGTGAAGAAAAACTTACGCAATGTCTATACGCTGATGTATACGGCAGTACGCCTCGCTGATGAGATAGCGCGCATTGTCCATGAAGTCTTCGCGGAAGTCGCCCAAGAAGAAGTCGTTCGAAACCACAACTTCGGCTTTGCTGAGCTCCTTCTGCGCAGCTTCGAAGTCGAACTCGACGTATAGTTCCTTGAGGAACTGCGTGACGGGATCCTGGTATTGGTACTCCTCCATCTGGATCACCTTGACGATTTCGCGGATGGAATGGCGGACGCGCGACGAAAGCGCCCCAGACACCGATTTGCGCGAAAGGACGGCGGCGGTCGCGAGGTAACGAAGGATCCACGGGGACGACGTTTGAATGGTGTTAAGATACGTAGGTGAGAGGAACGTCTCGAGGAGGAGAGTACGGCCCTGCGGGTGATTGAAGTAGACGAAGAGGGACCAGTGGAGAAGCCAGGTGCGGGAGTGAAGTTGGGCGAGCGCAGGGTCGGCAGTGGATGAAGGAGCAGCGAATTGGGGGTGGGCGGGGACGCGCGAATCGATAGCTTCGCGAAGGGAGTTGAGCTCTTCGAGTGCAACATCCCACTTACCGGTCAGGATGTCACATGCGAGCTTACCCCAATGGGAGGAGATGGTGAGATCGGGGTCGGTGGAGAGGACGCGGAAGTGGTAGAGATAGTCGGCGGCGCCGCTGTAGTTGCCGTACGAGTATTGGAATTTTCCGAAGTTGTAGAGAGCGGTGATATGCTCGAGCGTGACCTGCGAGACAATGCATAAGGAATCACGAAGGATGGAGACATAGAACGAACGTTGTAGTGGTCTCGCAGGAACTGCAGGTTTTGATTCTTATCCTGGCGGAGAGACTGGGCAACCTCAGGATTCTCGATCACGTCCAATACAGCCTGGGCCTCCTGCTGGAGCTGCTCGTTGGTGGAGACGGCCTTTTCACGTTTGTCCGCGAACTCTGCTCTACGTTAGATGGACGAAAGGAGAAGACATGACCAATACGCACCCGGAGGGACATGCTCATCAGGATGTGTCTGCTCAAAGAGACTGACGGCATAGTCGACCATGTTGGTCTCCTTAGCGAGTTCATACTGGGCGGTTTGGACTTGCTCGACGGGGAAGAGATCGCTCTCGGCAAGATGAGCAAGGAGGGGGAACACGAGATGGCGATCGCAGTAGGGAATGATCGTTTTTGTGAGATCGTACTCGGCCATTTTGGAGAAGAAAAGGGGAGAGCGAGGGAGAGTGTGAGCTCGGCGGGAGAGAGCGCGACCTCGCCGTCGTCCACAGCCCGAAAAATGGGTTTCCATATCGGGCTGCGGAAGCACGTGGCCAGACGCGCGCGACACGTCCGTCGTCCGAGCAGCTGCGTCCTCAAGTCCACCGCGCCTCTTGTCCTCGCCCTCGTCCTACCCACTCGCCCTCCTCCCTCCCGGCGTGATGACCGCCATTACGCAAAACCTGCCCTGGTTCGTAAAGGATCTCGGGGTTTCCATCATCGGCCAGGTACGTCTGTCCAGCTCGTCAGTCAACCCTCCTCCAAACCTTTGTCAAAGGATTGCTACACGTCCATTGTCGAAAACCTCGATTTTACCGACCGCCAATGTCTTAAATATTCGCTGTCGAAGGGTCTGGGACTGGGAATAGTCGTTGGAGGATCAATCATGAAGGTGCCTCAGCTTCTCCTCGGTGCGTCCCGTCTTTTGGTTCCGTGTCCCTTCTTTAACATGCATTCTGTCCATAGTCGTATCCGCCCGCTCTGCGCGTGGTCTGTCCCTCACGGCTTACGTTCTTGAGACGCTAGCCTATGCCATCACTACCGCCTACGCCTACCGCAACAGCTTCCCTTTCTCGACTTACGGCGAAAACCTCTTCCTCACCATTCAGAACGTCGTCATCACCGCTCTCATCGTGCACTATAACCCTCCCAATGCCCTGTCCAATCGCTCCGCCCTCCAGCGTGCCATCCTCTCTACGCAGATCGTGATCGCATCCGTCATTCCGCTCGTCCTATTCCCCATGTCCACTATTGCGCTCTTCCAGATCGCAACGCTCCCCCTGTCTCTGTTCTCCAAGCTTCCACAGATTCGCCAGAACTACCGCGCTCAAAGCACTGGTCAACTCTCCGCATTTGCCGTCATTTCGCAGGTTGGCGGCTGCCTAGCTCGTCTCTTCACTACCGCA
>CM035308.1:25403-44939 GCA_002900995.3 Ganoderma boninense | reverse complement strand
CTTCCCCAGATTCGCCAGAACTACCGCGCTCAAAGCACCGGTCAACTCTCCGCATTTGCCGTCATTTCGCAGGTTGGCGGCTGCCTAGCTCGTCTCTTCACTACCGCACAAGAAGTCGGCGATCCCATTGTCGCTGCTGGCTTCGCCCTCGCCCTCGTTCTCAACGTCGTCCTGGGCTTCCAGATGTGGTTCTACTGGGGGAAGGACGAGAAGGACGAGCTCGAGATGGGTCCTATCGGCGTCCCCGAGAAGCCCAGGACTCATTGGACTCCGCCTCCACAGAAGGTTGAAGTCGTAGTCCCTCCTGCCTCCCCTGGAGGTCGCGCCAGTCCCCGTCCCAGTACTCGGCGGTGGTCCAGAAAGGTGGATTGACCCATGTTCCGGACTGTTATGTACTCGTATTTATGTGTTTACCACCTAAACCGATTAAGCTACCAACGAGCTCGATAGCTAGCTTGCACAACCTGCTGCTTGTGTCCTTAAATCGCCCACCGCCTCTCTCTCTGTCCTCATCTCCGGGCACATAAAGCGAGCCCCTCGTGTCCGTCGTTCTACCTGCTCAAACGTCAGAGTCCTCCCGTGGAGACAGCTTCTTGTCCTCCGTCCCTTCTCGACCTCTCGCTACTCGTCCCTTCCTCGTGCCCTGCATCCAGATCCCCTGCTCTTTAACCTTTGACATTTACCCTCCTGTCTCGGCAGTACTTATGTTGCCCCGATATTCCTCGACCAGCGCCTCAGCCAGCACTACGTCCAGGTAGACACCGGCTCTCCCGATCTCGTCAGTTCCCTCCATTCCCTCTCCAACTTTTCTCTTCTAATACTCTCTCCAGTGGATTGCTTCCACTTCCTGCTCCTCATCCGCTTGCAGTCCCGTCGGCGGCGAGCACTACGACCCTTCTGCGTCACAACCAACTGGCCAGTCCATCCGGAATGCCCTCACCAGACCCTTAGACTACATTCCATGTACGACTCCATTGAACATCTCATTCACACTCGACACTCGTTCCGAGCTTTTCCTCCATCCCCTCGACCTCACCACCTATCCCCCCAACGACGCCTCTTCTGAAACTTGTGTTGGGCTCATCCAGACACCCGCCTCGCTCCCTGGACTCAACTTCGGCTCTACCGCGGGCATGGTTCTCGGCGGTACGTTTCTACGCAACGCTTACTTTGTCAGGGCCGATGACCTTCCCTCCTCCAACGGCAGCTTCCCCACCAACTCCGTAAACTCTGATAGCCTTGACGCCGTCCGTCCGCATCTAGGCCTCCTCAACATAACGAACCCCGTTAATGCTGTGGACGAGTTCCACAAGGTGCGGACTCAAGATTACACTCAACAACGCTCACGGCGAGGGCCTGTCAGCTGGGGTTCTCATCGGCCTTCTTGGATTCGTCGGCCTGTGCGCCGCACTTTTCGCTGGCCGCTGGGCATACATGAGACGCAAGCTACAAGCGTGAGCGCGCGGCTAGTGAGCCCTTCAATGGCGATTTGAAGGTCTCGGCCTACGTCTTGAGTGTGCTAGGGTACAAAGCGCGTCCCGGAGAGCCGACCGAGGACGAGCTTCGCCAGCGCCGGTTAGAGGCGTGCAAGCGGCGCGACATGAGTTCGCAGTACACGGACGACTCTGTCGTCACCCGGGTCAAGGACTCGCCTTACGACAAGGGCGGCCCGGCAGACGAGTTCGGCGCGCTCAAGCTCCCCGCAAATCCTGGAGCACCGCACGGCGACTACTTTGACCCCTGGGGCGACACGCTCGTTGCAAGTCCCTCTCCGGACGACCCGCAGGCGCCGCTCACCGCCCCCTCTCGCCACGCTCCGCGCACCCCCGGACGTTCAGCGGCGGTCGGAGCCCTGTCAGGATGGACTCGAACCAGAGCCTGCACCTGCGGGACCCTAACATCACGGAGTTCGGGCTCGAGCACCCGCCCACGCCGAACGGTATGGCGGGCATTGGCGGTTCGGCAGCATCGGCGGGAGCACCATGAGCTCGCCGCATGACGAGCACGATCACTTCTCCCCTCGCACGCCGTCGTACTACTCCTCGCACGCGCGCACCGAGAGCGGGGCGAGCCCGAGTGCGGGTGCGGGTGCGGGTGCGGGTGCGGGTGCGGGTGCGAATGAGAGAGAGACCCTTCCTCCGCTCCCGACCGCGCCCTCCGTCGCTGTCCCGCTTCCTGCTATGACGGTTGAGCCGGCGGCGTCTGAATATCTCATGGATATTTCGCTGAATAACTCGCGCGCGTCGGTGATCGGGCACGAGTCCTGACCTTGAACCCTCACGTTCTCGCTGTTGCTGGACTGATTGGTACGCGCCGTACAGCGCGCGACGCCTTTGATCTGCTGCAGCACACATGCACCCCTCTGTACCTACCTGCTTTGCTTGGATGGTCGTATGATACTCCGCATTGTATTTTTATTGCACGGACTTTGCTCTGGCGCTGCTCGCCCCTGTCATGATACCTTAGCACTTTCATAGCCCATACATACATCATCGCAATCATACTAGTTGCTTGCATCAGAACTTCTGCAAAACGCTGAGGCGCTGAGAGTACTGACGGGCGCCCGGGGGACACACGCCCGATTTATAGGGTGTAAAGTAGGGGGGTATGCGGGTTAGAGTAGGGTTAGAGCGACCATTTGGGCGAAAATATGCGAAGTGACGGTCGAACCGTCACATCGCCAAGGATCAGGCGCCCAAAATGATAAGCGTGGGAGCCAAAGATTGCGAAGTCACGGACAGACCGCGACTTCGCATCACCTCAGGACGTGCTATGCCAACAATGTATCATCAATGTTAGGAAGCAGTACGTGTACCATGACATCGGCGGTGAATATATAAGTACAATGGCACCATAAGTTCGGCTAGCGGGAATCAAAGAACTCTGCAACAAATCAAATCAAAGTCACAATATGAAGCAGAATGAAACGACAAGATGATGAGAGAGTGTTTTGAGGGAGGGAGCAAGTATAGGAATGAAAAATCTGTGTAGAGAACAGGGTGTTTTAAAAGGAAAAGAAGGGGATAAAGAGGGTTAGATCTGTAGGTGACAGATATATGGAAGTTTGTTAGTGTATGATTAGCGTGAGAGGAAAAACCTACCGTCGACGAATGCGACGACATTGAAGTGAGAATGTGCACAAGTGAGAGAGAGTAAGGGAAATATATTGGAAAGCACTAGGTGACATGACAAAGACAGAAGGGGCAAGAGGATAAGCAAGGGTAAGGAGGGACGCCGGGGGAGAGGGAGGATGGGACGACGGGAGAAGGCGTTCTGTGAATTTGAAGAGAAGTGTCTGATGGAAAGGACAGCGGGTTGGCAACGGAAGTGTAAGAGACCCGAAGAGGAGTTTGGTTATAATGAAGGAGGGGGCGCGAAGGGACCACCACACGGCCAACGCCCCCCATCACCCACCCACTCACCACCCATCGACGCACTGGAATGATTGTTGGTCTTGAACCCGTTGAGGTGGACGAAGGGATGTTGAGGCTTCGTCAGTTTCTTGATGGTCTTGAGGCGCTCCGGTAAGTCTGTATTTATTGGTGAATGAATTCATATGCTGTGATGAGTAGCTGACTTGTTATTGAATGGGATGACGATTGCAGTCATGCCCAGCCGGGTGTCGTGAAAATTGCCGACTGCGCCACAGGCACGGAGGAGCCTGAGGAAGATAAAGAGAACATCTGCGGGATGGTGAGCGGAGAGGGGCCGCCATTGAGTTTTGTGGGGGTGTCGTTGAACGACGCCCAAGCGGTGATGGGGGAGTTTATGTCGCTCGCGACTGGGGTGGAGCCGACGACGAACATTGACTGGGAGTTTGCGAGGGTGTGCGAGATGCTTGCGGCGGATGGAGGGTGGTCGTCGACGGAGGAGAAGGCGTTTAGGGTGCATTACGAGGTGTGGAAGACCGGGCGGCAGGTGCGAGAGGCGATGGTGGACTCGCAGGAGTCGCTGCGCGCAGTGATAGCGGCGGGGGAGGAGGCGAGACGGGCGGCGTATCGGGCGTTCATGGCGGAGGGCGATGGGGGTCTGAAGGACCTGGAGGCTGCGGATGCGGACCTGGACGCGAGGATGGCTGAGCTGCGCATCAATGTGCATCTGCAAAGCATCGCGAACCAGAACAGTAAGTGAATTCCATGGGATGTTGTCATGAGAATGAGCACTGAACATTGACGACAGTCATCGACTGCCTGAAGGACGAGTCGCTCTGGGAGGGCGAGGGTGAAAAGGGTGAGGAGTGAAGTAGCGCGATGACGTCCTTCCTGTATTGCATCCCCGCTGAGCCACAGTCAGACCGATATTGAGAACGAATAGCATATTTTCTTGGCATGACAAATGGACGATTGCGTACCGATTAATGTGAATGATAATGAAAGTGACGAGATGTGGTGGAGACTGCACAGAAAGCAAAGGGTGAGATGAGTGGTGATGCGAAGTGACGGCCAGGCCGCGACTTCGGACACCATGCGGATCTGATCGGAACAATGAGGCATCACGGATATGAATTGATCCAAGACATGCGAAGTGACGGATTATCCGTCACTTCGCACACAATAGAGCTGTAGGAAACGTATGAGGTGGAATATCTCCTAAGAGTTTGTTCAATGCGAAGTGACGAAACAACCGCGACTTCGCACATGCGACTTAGGGTTAGGGTTAGGGGGGGCGTGCGAACACGACGAGCGAAGCAAGTTGTGTGAGCGCGGGGCGAAGGTGGCCAATGGGCGGTGGGTAAAGAACCCTACCGCAGCACCATTTCGTCTTTTATAGACTCATCAGGGCCGATTAGTAATCGCCAGGTGACCTTCCAAACCACGCACATGACCATTACCAATAGGCCGATCGGGGTTTGGTGACTTAAACATCATGACAGAGGGGGTAAAAGACTGCCTGTAAGGGTTAGGGCCATATAATCACAAGGGTTGGGGGTCTGAAGTGCGCGGACGAAGGGACCATGGGTCCGTGCCATGGTGTCCTGCGCGGACGAGGCAGCGGTCTGTCCGCGCGGACCAGGCATTGGTGTCTCCGCGCGGAGCAGGTATCGGCCGGTCCGCGCGGACGAAGGAGAGGGCTGTCCACACAGACAAGAGAAAGGGACGTCCGCGCACGTATCAATGTAGCATGTGTGAAAAGAATATTGAAATATTGAAATGGAGATACATGTAGTATTTATAGGGTGTAAAACAGGGGGGGTTGAGGGTTAGACCGCCGGAAAGCCAATATATATTGTATACATTGCGACATAGCGGTGGGACTGTCAAATCGCAACATAGCATGACACAATTATACATTTAGACTTGTATATCATTTCGTTTGTTTAAAGGTGATGATGCGACATGGCCTGCAACGCGCGTAGTCGCAGTGACTCTCGTGATCGGAAGAGAGAACAGAACACTATGTATATATCTAGTCGCCGTACATATATGTGCACCGTTGCGCCGTGCTCGCGATGTCGCAGCTCGATACAGAGGCTACACAATTGCTCACCTGGCAGCCCGCGCCGTCACGCCGTCCTCGCGATGTCGCGACCTGAAGTCCTCGCCGTGAACGTGAACGTAGACAAACTTAACATGGGGTTAGGGTCACGACACCCGGCGATCTCCGAGACAAAGCGTTGTCGGCACGCGATTGCCTGCAGGCGGGGCGACGGGTTTGTCGCGGGCCACTGCACTTACCTTGTCATCCACGTCCACATATCCTCACCGTGAACTCTACCCTGCCGCGCACGCATAGCATCTTCCTTCCGCAATGGCATCCTCACAAGCAGCAGCCTCACCAGTCGACTTGGGCGACCGCGATTCGAACGACCGGGATGGGACCACCAGTGAGCCCGAAGACGCCCCGCACGAGACGGCGGGCGGTAAGGTTCGGACGAGCGGAAGCAGGTTTAATTGAGGCTGACTCCCGTATTGTAGGGCCACAACCAGCCATCCGCGAGCGACGATGAGGACGAAGACTCCTCGTCGTCCGACGAGGAGCTCGATGCAGACGAGGAGAATGGCGCGTCCCGCTCTCCCAGCGAAGGGGGACACGACAGCGAGAAGGTGAGTACCAATCGTCGGATGCGAACCACTGGCGTTGAGAACAAATTTTCGATGACGAAGTCGGATGGGACGGACTTGGAAGAACTCGACGCCGAACTTCACTCGCGAGTCAAGCGAGGGGCGGTACGCAGTCGCGCATACGATACTGAACGTTAGGACTTACGACATGTATAATCCAGGTTGCGCGTGAGAACCGCCGCGCGGTGGATGCTTTGGAGGACGAGATCTTGGGCCCTACCAAGCGGCGCACCACGGTGAGCATGCGCCGCTCACACGGAAATTCACCCCTAATGCCTGTCTGCAGGTATCAGATGGAGAAGAGTATCAGCATGAGAGGAAGCCAAAGGCCAAGACGAACAAAGGGAAGGGGCGCGCGGTAAGTGCAGTTCTTACTGACCCCAGAGTGTGCGCTGACAGCAGCTGGCGCACATGTAGTCAGCGAAGAAGAAGACGAAGCTCACAGTTAAAGAAGAGGACCTCGACGCAAGCGCAATTACACTTCCAACGAAGGCGCAGGACCGCCTAGACCTCGCGTTCCTCGGTTACGTTCGGATCAATGTCGTGCGGATCGACCCCACGGTCACTGCGCACTGGAACGTGGTCAATCAGCGGGAGCTCGACAAGCATCACGAGAAGATGATCGTCCAGAGTCTCCGCGACCGGAAGGAGGATTGGGAGCATCCAATGCATATGACGGCTGACAGCAGCAAGATCGACCGCGCTTGCCTGTCGCGCTCCCCATATCCAGTCAAGGACTTGAAACCTCTCATATGGGTGTGCCCCGAGTCAGAGCGCGAGATAGACTTTCTCAGCGGGAATCATCGTCGCGGCGCAACGACGAAGTACAGCGCAGAGTTGAGGGAGGAATTGACCGAAATGGAGCAGAAGCTCGAGGTCCACCGCGCACAGCACACCAGCGGGGGACAGCAGCAGATCACAGTGGAAGGCGAGGTGGGAGACCGCGTCCAGGAGCTGCTTGAGCTCAAGATTGCCGTCCTGCAAGAGGCCATCAAGGACGCCGAATTGTGGTTGCAAAAGGTCTACGATAGCCGTGCATATTATTTACCCAGATCGACAACCGTGAGCTAACCGACTTGGACGGCAGGCGTTCTCGACGACGACATCGTGGGAAAGGCCCTCCTCGCCACGAACCAAGTCCGTCCCGCGAAAGCAGCGGACTCCCAAGAGAAGGTCCAGATGCTGTCGTGGCGTATCAATCAGTCAATGAGCAAGTGGCAGAAGGAGAACCCAGGTGCGAAGATGCCGATCGCGGGGAGTTTGAGGTACAGGAAGGAGATCATGGGCAAGGCCTTCAGCGTGGCAGAATTGAAGGAGGGGACGGGGAGCTTTCTTTTCACCGTCGAGGAGAACCTGGCGCTCATCCAAGACATATGGCAGTTTTCGTATTTCCAGGTCACCGGACGAGTTCCGCTGTCGCGGCTTGAAGATGCGCTGGGGAAGGTGGGGAAGAAGGACATGGCGAAGAAGTCGGGCTCCGCAATGGTGAGCGCTCAATCGGTATGTCTCTGCGGAGAACTCACGTCGTATTTCTAGGCATTTATAGGAGGTAAAGTAGGGGGGGTTTCAGGTTAAGGCAGGGTTAGAGTGAGTTCAGGCCACAATTATGCGTAAATGCAGTCGGATTACTTACACTGCGCTATTAGATCGCAAATAATATGCGTGTATATATGTTCTCGTTAAAGGCGGAGATTAGAGTTGCATGAAATGTCGGGACTATATACGCGATTGAAGTGCTGTGTTAGATAAAACTGAACATCGGTCTTGTCATACATAAGTGACGTTCACATCTTTGCGGATTGGCAGAACTTTGGCTAATCCGCACACGAACGGTCGGACAGACTGGTACGGGAGTCCAACAGCTGAATTGCGTGAACGCAGGTATGGTGCTAATGCGCAAAACAAGATATTGAAGTAAGATCGATAAACTAATCCGTATTATGAGCTGTTCACACGAAGCCAACTGTCATGCGTAAGATACTACTGCAAACAGCATCCCGCACAAAACGATTTCGAATGAGGAGAAGGACCGAGCTGGGAAGGGTCACTTGACGACACGTCAGCGAAACTGTGCTCCATGCGCAAATGAATGACAATGAGGAGGATACGTACGAATCAAAACACAGTTCATCTATGGTGTGAGGCCCACGATGCTGGGCACGCTCAGCTCTTGAATACGACGGCGAAGGTCGTAGGATAAGCGGCACTTGCATGAGTTGCGATGGAGGTGGAGGGACAACAACACGCTGAATGTGAACGATACGAGTTGGCGACGGTTCAGGGATGGCAAGGTGGATAGACTCTGGCACGTGGGGAATCATAGGCGGGGGCTGTAAAGGCACAGCTGGGCGAGGTGGAAGCTAGGGTACGTAATTTAGAGCACGGACACGCATGAACGATGCGCCAAGTGGTACACTTACATTTCCCACTAGCTGTGTTCGCACTCCATGTGTGACATGGAGTATTGGAGGAGGAGGGAGCTTCCAAGAAATGTTTTGAGGGCCGGATGGCGACGTCAAGGGATTTCCGTCAGGGAAAATGCAGGAACAGGGCCTGAGCGTGTCGGAAGCAGAGGCTGGCGGTTGAACGGACGTATTAAGCCCCAAGGTCGAAGAGATAGGGTGAGGTGATGCAGGAGCGGGGGCAGCGTTGAACACGTCGCAGCTGTGATGGGTAGACATGGTGGTAAAGAGCTATGAGAGGAGAGCGGAAGGTGACTGACGTTGCGCATTGACGACCATATATTGAGCCGTTCAACCGACTGAACTAGATCAAAGGGAAATTAATAATGCCGAATACGTGAGAGACTCTGTCGTCTGTGACGGCATCCGGACGTACGTCGGAGTAACAAGCTGTTTGCGAGCTACCGGCTGATGTAGAGCTCGTCGTTACAGGCATTGCTGTGAACGTGTCAGCAGAACGCAGGCCGAGAGTGATGAGGAGCTTGCCTGCAGCTGAGCGAAAGGTTCAAATGAGATACTGAAGCTAGAGTAAACTGTGGCCATGTGAGAGCACACTTCAACATCAATGGAGAAAGCATTGTCTACCGCACAAACGGGGCATACGCCGAAATGAAAATATAAGTCCAGCAGCACCATCGTGGACCGACAACTATGTATCAGAGATTGGGATTGTGGAAGTATACAAAGCTTGTCAGTGTCACGTCGTTCTGCAAAAACCAACGCCTGCTGTGAGTCTACGATATCAGCATACCTAGGTGACACCTCACTGCTAGAAATCCCTGCGGGTCTAAATGAGGCTTTTCTGGACACTCTCCGATGAAGGGCTTGACTGGAGCGGGCCCTCAGTTCGTACAACGGTCACCGATTTTTACTCGATTATCGTCTTGATGGTGGTGTTAGCGGTGTATCTGCAAACAAGCGTTTTGCTACATGAACGCAGACGTAACCAAGTGTCAATCAATGCAGGGAGAGACGGAGAAAGATAGAGACGAAATACTGATGGCAGTCCGTGTGCGTGTTGGCAGCTGAACTGCGAAATCGCAGGCGACGAATGCGGCGCTAAACGGGTACGGTAATGTGGCTGTGCATACACGCGGCGGACATGCAGCAGCTGCAAGGCAGGGCCAAGGGTTGGAGCACAAATGCGCCCGTTTCGTACTGCTCTCTTTGCACCGTTCCCCTGCTCTCTCACGTCTCGTACCAACACCAATCCGATCCCTATCCATTTTCCGACTCCATGGACAGCAAAAAGCTATCAGAACTCAAACGCCATGAAGCAGACCATGCAGGGCCGCCGTCCGCCGATGCCGCTGCGCCGGAGGACACTTTTGGTAATTCTCAGGTACGTCTGATTTCTGTGTCGCGCTGTCGCAATGATTGAGAGGCTTGTAATAGGTGAAAGACGCCGCAAACAAAGTCGGTGAGACCCAGGATCACCGCATCGAGCAGTCCCACACAACCAACGCCGGAAACGACGGACCGGGAGATGCAGACGCGGACGGCGAGGAATCGGACGGTGAGGCAACGCCGGATGCAAAGATGGCAGGCAAGGTAAGCTCGATACAGTGTATTACCCGTCTGTGTATGCATTCCCACAACTTCGTAGCGAGCCAAAGGCAGTCAAGATGACGACGACGAGTTCGAGAAGCAGGCGGCCGCGTTTGATCAGCAACGTGCTCAATACAAGGTAAGCCGTACCCTTGTCATTCAATTCACCCTTCTTACACACACACGGTGGAATAGCGACCTCAAGCCGCTGGCGCGGGAGAAGCGTCAAGTGCCGCTGTTGTCCAGCCTCCGACCACGTCGTCTCGTGCAGCCGAGAACGACACCAACCGCACCAAGAAGGGTGTGCCTGTTGGCGCAGTAAGCTAAGCCGGCAACAAAATACCGATCAGTACTGATTGGATTCTGCAGACATCTGAAGGCGAGTCGGAAACAGGGCTGTTGGACGAGAAAGGCAAGAAGGGTAAAGGACGTGGAGTACGTCTTTGCAAAATGTGACTTCTGATCCAGCACTGACAAATCTATGTACAGAAGGTCAAGAAATCGAAGGTCAAAGTCAAGGAGGAAGACCTCGATCCCAGCTCTATCACCATCGCTACCGAGCTCCAGGCCGAAGTCGACGCAGCATTCCTCGGATACGTTCGCGCAATAATTGTAAATCCGGACACCACGGTCACCCACGTGTGGCAATCCGTCAATGACCGTCCGGTCGATCACAAGCACAAGCGTGAAATTGCGACGAGTCTGGCAGAGCGAAAGGCGGACTGGGAGCAGCCGCTCAATGTCCTCACCTCTGCGACGAAGATCAACGCTCGCTGCCTCTCGCAGTCTGTGCAGCCGGTTTCCGAGTTGAAACCCCTAGAATGGATTTGTCCGGATGCAGAACGTCGCCTCGAGTACCTCAGCGGCAACCATCGACGGTATGCAGCGATCGATTACAACAGCAAACTCGAGAAGAAGAAGTCGATGTTCGAAGAACAGCTCGCATTGCACCGCAAGGAACTTGCAGCTGGCGGCCAGACTCAAATCATGGTGGACGGGGTTCTCGGCACAGAGATCGGCAGGCAACTTGAAGAGCAAATTGCACGATTAAAGCTCGCATGCGAAGACTCCGTGCGTTGGGTTCTCGCGGTGTATGACGAAGGTAAGAGTTCAACGCAACTGTGTGTACTCCGTTACGACTCAGTAATGCCTTACGCACGCAGAGAGGGCGAAGAAGAACCCAGATGTCGTGGCGCTGCTAGCGAAGAATCACGCGAGGCCTTCGAAGGCCGAAGACTCGCAGGAGAAGGTCCAGATGCACGCTTGGCGGCTGTTCACCGAGATCGAGCGTTGGCGCACGGCCCACCCGGGGCAGGATGTCCCCATCGCAGGGACTCGATTGTTCCGCAGCGAAATTCTCACTGTCGCGATCAACGAAACGGACTTGAAGGAGGGCAGCGGAAATTTCCTGTTCACACAAGCTGAAAACCTCACCCTCATCCAGGATCTCTGGCAGATCCCATACTTCCGAGTTTCTGGAATGATTCCTCTCGCACGCCTGGAGCAGGCCCTTGGTAAGGCGGGTAAGAGGGACCTCAGTAAAAAGTCAGGGTCTGCCATGGTACGTTGGACATCCGACTATCGCTCCTGGTCACTAACCGGTTACCTCAGATCTGGCGGTGGTTCATCCACCACCTGATGCGAGACCTACGGCTGATCGGGACTACGCATCGGTTCCCGGACGTGCACTCTGGGGACGACGACTTTGGGCATGTGTTCAGGAACCTGAAGAAAGTCCTCGACGGCTCTTCATCTCCGATGCAGATGACGGAGGAGATTTGGGTCCGCGCCGGCTACGCGACTGAAGAGGATCGAATCTCGCCGGACTCGGAGAAGGTCGCCAGCGCATACGCTCGCAAACACGCACGAACCATGTATCTCACGCAAGAAGAGGTCCTGATGGACTTTTCTACATTCTCCGCAGCCGTTTGGACGAAGGACGTCGTCGAAGCGATTGACGACATCTACGACGAGACGTTCCGCAACTCTAGTGCAATCGACAAGTTCGGCGCCTTCGACAGCACGGAGTGGAAGGAGGCGATGGTCGCATACAGGACGGCTGTGGCTGATGCTCTGCCGGCGCAATGGGATGGTGTCCTGGGCGAAGTAGGAACGGGCATCGAGCACCGCAGAGACGCCATTGCGGTTCGTCAGGCAACGGACAAGCTCGAGTGGCTTCAGTACCTGCAAGCGCGAGGAGTACGACCACTGAATGTGCCGTTCCTCTCACCAAAATTTTTGACCGATTTCAGCAACAGGTTTCTCGCTGCCGAACCTGGTTTTAAATTGGTGAGTGTATCCTTTGTCATGCTGGACCGGATGCGCTATTGCAGCGTTCTTGCGTTCTCGCAGGTCGTATGCGAGTACGCAGCTATCCTGTGATTGCGCAAGGACGTCTCGTATCTGCGACAGCGGACGGGTCGCATTTCCTGGTTAGCAGTACAGCTGCATTTCCGCGTCGTACAGCTTACCGTCACAGAGTGTCGCGTGTTCACAGCGCTGTGGCGTTTCCGCGAAACATTTGCGACTCACACTATCATCGTCTACAGGTCGTGCGTACGTTGGACCCACTCGCTCAACTCGGGATCCTGCGCGCAGCGGGTACAGAAGACGAAGACACACGTACGGTGTTCAACGACTACCTGTCATATCTCGTCCACTTCCTCGGCGTGCAAGGTCGCTTCACGTTCAAGAACACCGCTGAGATACAGAACAAGGCAGGTCGTGATCCTCGTACCGTCTCACTGCCACTCATCGTTGCGAAGGTCTCCGCTTGGCTGCTAGCGAATCTTCCTCTCATCACGGCTTGTGGAGAAGAATACCAGCACAGTTACATGGACACCGAACTCGATTCGTTCTATGCCATCTCCGGCAACCAGATCCTGTCGGAGCTTGTTAGACTTCATCACAAAGAGAACAAGGACTTCGCCGCCGCCACCGACTTTCCTCGCACGATCAAGAGTGCATTCGAATCGGTGAAGTTCGGATCTGCGGACTTCGCTGCAGTTATCGATATCTACAAGAGGTTGTCGGAAACCGCCGCAATGCTCCACGAGACGACAACGTCTGGAACCTCGTCGGTCAAACTGACTGAAAAGGGGCGCACGTCGTTGAAGTCAGCAACCGCCGACCTAATGGGTCGTGTCCTACCGTCCCTTTCCCTAGAACACGTCTCAAAATATCCTTGCTTGGCGATCCTATACCGCCACGCTCTCGCCTGGCAGAACCCGGATCTCGGAAACAAAGCCGGAAAGGGCAACTGCCTCCTCGCTTACGCGTACATGCTCTACGTAGGCTGGCGCACTTACGGGGCCTCCATCGGCCGCATGATGGAGAAGATGGAGTATCTTAACCTTCGAAGATCGCTCTTCACATTCCTCGGCGAGCACTCGCAGAGCAAGATCGAAGATTATATGGGGCCGTCGTCTCGCCGCCCTGCATCCACCCGCTTTGCGAACTGGGATCACAAGCTCCTCGACTCATTTGTCGACCGTCATGGCAAGGCTCTGCGCGCGAATGCTGACGCAGGATCGAGTGGGGAACCCATCGCTGTGCTGCCAACGTACTCTGCGAGAAGCGTCAAGGTATTCGACAACCAGCGGATGTCGAAGCACACGTCTGCGGTGAAGAAGGTTGTCGACGCGATTGGCCGCTGTGCTCTCGCTATCGGCCCGACGCTGGACTCATCGAAAGCTTCGACCGGTCCGCAACAAAAAGGTCCTTGGAGCCCGGAGGTCGCAATCCTGACACGCGCTCTCGCAAACGTATGTTTTCAAGTTGCTCCTCAATAAGGCTGCTTATTCAGGTGTTCACAGGCGCTCCTGCGGAATGCTCTGAAAGCCGAAGCCGAGGAACTCTTCAAAGACTCAGACGTACCGTATGTTGAGGTTCCCGAGGAGGACATGGAGCAGTGGCTGCCGGCGATGCCCAAGGTCGGCGTAGAATCTCCGGACGTCTTTACAGACCTCCTCGACTTTTCCTTGAAGGATCCGAAGCGTTACCGCCTGTTCTGCCACGGTCTCGTCGTCGAAGGTTACGAGCAAGTTCATGGTGCGCCCACAACGGGTCAGTCAGACGTCCGCCGCAAAAGTGTTCGCAAGTCGTGCAAAGTGTTGCCGCAGGACCTCAACTGGCAAGCAAAGTGGGCGAAGGTTAACCCGTCGTCCCTCAATGCGTCTCGGCTTCCCAACCCCGCGATCGGAAACACGGTGTTCAACGCCCCAGGCCGGCAGTCGCAGCCCAAAGCTGCCGGGCCGTCTACGCCCACTGGTTTGATGACGCACCTGCCAGCCACTTCTTCATCCGGACCGTCCCCGTCTGAGGCACTGCCACGACAGTCTGAAGTGGCAGCAAGTGGATCACGTCCTGTTCCTCCCAGTCACAGTCTCGACAAGTACTTCGGCAAGAGTGGGCTTCCTCCTCGTGTCAGACCAGTAGGGGCCGCTTCCACGGTGCGATCGGTGCCTCCTGCATCCGATGCGATGGACGTCGATCCACCGCAGCCACCTCCAAGACCGGTCGCGGCTATAATCGAGCAGCCGCAAACCCATGTGCCTGTCCGGTCACCGTCACCGCTTACTCCACTCGCTGACGACGCTATCAGTAGCCAACAAATGTCTGCCATCGCTGCCATTGCTTCATCGCCGCGCCTCGATCTCCTACCCGACGTCACCGTGAATGTCGAACCCACGCCTGCCGGGTCTTCCATGCCTTCTTCGCCGCAGCGAGATACCATACGACCGGACTATTCACCCCCTACGCTTCACGCAACTGTGACAAGAAAGCTGAAGAAGCCGAAGACCGTGGAGATTGAGAAGTTCAACGATCTGCTCTCCGAGTGCGATGGCAACGCGTTCAACACTGTCATCAAAGAGGCTCTCAGAGACGTCGCGCTAGATCCTCAATTCCAACCCTTGCTTGAAGACGGTGCCCTCGACATCTCTGCGGTGCAACGGACGTTTTGGGGCCTTGTTCGCGATCGCAAGGGCACGTCTGTTTCAGATGCGGTCTTCGCGTACGTCAGGCAGGACCATCCCAACTGCGAGTTGAAGATCACATGGGAAGAGTTTCAGGATGAACATTCGGATGAAACTATTGGCTGCACTATGCTCGACAACGCTCTGGATCGCTTCAAGTTCCGCCACCGGGTCCGGGATGCACCGGTATACGAAGTCATGTCCGCCGCTGATGGCAAGCAGGGCTCCATGAAAGACTCCGCCAGCTCACGCGCGCGTGATGCGGACATTCCGGCACTCGGAGAAACTTCTGGTAATAACTTCACATTGCTCTGGAACAAGGTTGTACGGTCTAACAACGGCGTAGTTCTGCCGGAGCAACGTCCACGCAAGCGCGAACGGTCTCAATCGATTGTAGACGAAGCTCGCGCGACCGGTGGCACTAGTCCACCCAAGCAGCGGACCAAGCGCAACTCCGACAAAGAAGCGAGTCGTATCCCATCGTCGAGTGCTCACGCTCAGCCGGACCAGCTCCTCGACGACGGAGCAACATCTCCCACACCACGCGCGTCAACAAGTCGTCCGAGTCGCACTCGCAGTGGCTCTACCTTGAAGCCTAACACCGCCAAAGAAGCTCCCAAGAAGCAGAAGAACACAAGGTGGGGTGCATTGAGCGTAGTGGATGAGGATATGGGAGAGGAAGACTCTGCGGGCCCATCACAGAGCATGGCACGCATGGTGGGTGGGGGCCAGATTGCCGGCAGAATCTTGGAGTAGGTATGTGGCGCACGCATGTCATCGCGTTCCGAGTTCCGTCCGTACTTTGAAGTGCGACCCAAGTTGGCATTGTCTGTCTGGTGTAGTCATCTGGCGTAGAGAGCGGAACATTTAGGCACAAATGTCCTCTTGCAATATTATGTTTTCTAGTCAAGCAGCAGGTTCAATGGGATCGATACTGAACGGACCACTGACAAAGTTGTTGCTGGTAGAAATCACTGCCGGCCGCTTGAGAGGACGCAACAATTACAGTGACAAACATTTAAGCTCAGATTCAACGTCAAAGATCTCGGAGCAACTCTTCCAACCGAGCGCAGTCGACGGCGAAGTTCACAACCATTGGACGACTCGGATGCTCGTTCACACTATCCCGTTATCCCAAACAACGACAGCTCGAGCGACTGAAGCATGGCACGCACTGACAGCAGCTATGAGCGCGAAACGACTGTCGATGACGACTCCGATTCGACTCGCCAAGCAGGATCCCGGTATGAGATTGCATGTCTCACCGAAACCATCAGCTAACAGAGACCAGATCAGAAACGGATACATCACGACAGCTAGCAGACACTGGCGACGACCCGCTCATCGATGGTGTTGGCCCAAAAGTCTTCGACAAGGACGAGGTCGCACAAGGCGACCAGATCGACTTTGACACTAGCGGCTTGCCTCCAACTTGGGATGACGGAGATGGGGTCGACCAAGCCATGCTGACGAGCAACGTCCTCGCGCAGCTCTCCACAGACGATTCCAGGGACCGACATTACGACGAGGTGCCCGAGGAGACTGTGATGCTGTCGAAATTTCGCAGGATGTATGAACATGGCAGAGAGAAGGGGACACGAGCGGAGGCGATGAAGTTGCTGAAGAAGAAGGTGAAGATCCGTATTGACAACAAGTTCAAGTACGCCCACGATGACAAGAACATCGTCTACACGCACCAAGGAGTATGTATTTAATTTTCGCCGCCGTCCACTTGTTGACAACTATATGCATATTAGACATTCATCGACCTCAGGCAGATGTTGGGCAACCGGATGGGTCTCGATGCGATCCTCCCGAACATGCAAGATCCTGCAGCGCGTTACGACCCTCAATGGACATTTCACTTGAAGACTGACCGACGATATATGCAATTCCACGGCACGGTCGACTTCCTCAACTTCGAACCGCACGGCCGCATGATTTACATAGGCGTATGCAGGAGCTTCGAACATGCGTGGCTCATCTTCGTCCCCCGTGAACAGATTGGTGCTCCTGTGAACCCTGCTGGCGTTGCTTCTTATCGGCATGTTCGATCCATGGATGCACGCTCTGTCCGCGCCGTTTTTGTCATGCTCGCGCACATGCTCACGAGGATCCGCTACCGGGACTTGCATGTCGCCAGACGTTACCCTAGCCTCAACAGCGACCATGACATTAGCGAATTCGCTCACAACATTTTGTAAGTGACTCCATTACCTTTATTGATATATTTGCGGGTTGTCAAGACCATTGCCTTCCCGCATCCAATGCTTTGGACACCATGTGCGGAATAGCAACAACGCTGGCATCCCGCATACGAAGGCGAGGATCGGCGACGCGGGATAGCCGTCTTTCGGTTAAACCGCATCGGCAGATGCTATTGCGTAGTGCCGCTGAACCCGATTGCGTAGTAGCAGATGATCTGCGAAAGCGCGAATGAAACATGGTGCCACGCAAGTGTCCGTGTTCGCAGTGGCACTGTGATCTCGCATATAACCTTCTCATTCCATCAGTTTCACGACCATTTGCATTGAAACTGACCTCTTTGAACATTCCAGTACGAGCAAATACTTCGAGCTTACCGTCGATATGACGTATCGTCTGCATCGAGAAATTATAGCACATTACGACACTTGGTTGGCCGAAGCTCCGGATGAGTACAAGAAAACAGTCTGCGGATCGGGAGTGCCTTGCGCGTTCTCTTCAAAATTCGGACAGAACCGTTTGGTAGACGGAGACACACCCAGAGATATCCAACGCGATTTTTGGTCCCGTGCAGTTGACCATCACCATCTTGCTGTGTACAAGGTCGCCCTCGCCGTTCATATCCAGTCAGTCGACCGCTTTCTTTCATATTGTTATTGCAGTTCACAATGTCCTACCAGATGCTCTGAAGTGGGGCGTTGGGAGGAGATAAACTCTTTCGACATTCTGGAGCGATATGGCGAAGACCTTTATGACGGGCCTGACACGAACACCCGCAATTTGATAGATTGGAACGACTTCCCGGACCTGCACGACGATGATGGAAACGTCATCCCCATCTACACAGCAGCTGGCAATCGTATTCCACGTTTGGCCCCCATGCACCCTGAGGCTGGCCCGCGGTTTTGTGCCTTGCTCCCAGACCTTTCGAAATCCAGTTCGCTATTCGTCCAAGATCTGGATGACGACTCCGACTCCGACGACACCGACAATGACGACGCCATGGAGGTTGAAGATGCGCTTGATATTCCTAGCGATGCAGAGGATGCCGAAGAAGATGTCGATCTTCTGGCTCATCGAACGCGTCGCAGTAACGACGTCTCGTTGCAGGTGTACCCGACGGCATTCACTCATGACGTTGGAAACTGGCAGGCGAAAGGCATCATCACGTCGTTATCGAAGTTGGTCAGGCGAATCAACTCTCGTGTTCGTCGTTTCTCCCGTGGAGCCCCTCCTATCGAGCCTTCCATTTCTCAGTGCTACAACAATTTCTCGCATCACACTCGTCGCAGCGCAGGACAACATATCGTCCAGCGAGGCATTTTGACCGGCGTCGCTGCTGGTGCATGGGCCACCAACGGGCCTGCCCAAGCCACTGCCAACAAATTATTCAAGCACGTCGAAGAAGATCTCCCGCACAAGGCGCTCGAGGAACAAGTTTTGAATGTCGAAGAAACCTGCCTGCGGTTTGAGAACGTCTTCACAATTCATTTCAACCGCCTCGATCCTCGGCTCCAAGATGGCGGCAAGTTTTTCGATTCAGTCATTGAGCCCCTCATTCAGGCCTGTGGCGATCCAACGGTGTTCCGGTCTCTCCGCGGAAGTACTCAGGTTTTCCGTCCAGAGGTGAATATTCACCAGACTTGCGTTTTCCTTTATTAACTGGTTTCTGTAGGTATATCCATCGATACTTCTGTGGACTGCCTTTCCAATCACCGTTCTTATGGAGGAAGTTTGGAAACGACATGTCTTCCCTGTTCTCCAGAAGAAACATTCACACCGGGCATCATCATCGAATGCTCACTCGCGATCAGACGCGTCCATCGAAACCCTGGCTGTAGCACCTGATGCGCAATGGCTGGAACTCCTCGCGATGCTTGAGCGCTGTCTCTGCTTTGCCCACACCGGTGCCGCTCCAGCTTTGGCTTACTCCCTCATGAAGCGTACCTTCACGAGTCGCGCTCTCCTTGAAGGCTATCTCCCGATGTTCTGGGATGGCCTGGAGATCCCTGACGGCGCCCCTCTCCTTCCTAAGCTCTGGCTGCATAAATGGCCTCTCGACAAGTCGAAAGAACCTCTTCTTGCATCTAAAAGGGCGCAGTCACTAACATACGGTTTTGCGCATCTCTCAGTGCGTATTTTTTATAGTTCTGTGTTCCTTACTTACTTTCAGTTTGGTTCCAGGGATATATGGCGTCGTTCAAGATTCAACTTCGTCTGGCCAGGCTCCTTGCTCGTCCTGGCCGATCATCGAAATTTAGGGTTAGGGTTAGGGTTAGGGTT
>CM035308.1:0-25303 GCA_002900995.3 Ganoderma boninense | reverse complement strand
AAGCGGCGTTCATCTCCTCGCCGCTGCGCCCAGGATGCGCCTTCAGCTTTCAGGTTTCTCATCGCCTCCGTCGCGCTGTCCACCTTCGCCTTTCCCCCAACTATCGCTCGCGTCTTTTCCGCTCGCTGCTCGTCCCGCCGTCTCGTCTCCGCAACCTCGGGCGCGTCGGGTTTCGGGTTCTGCCGAGGAAGACCATCGTCCGCGGGCTTGACCAGCAAGGCCTAAGTATCACTATTCAAGTATGCTCAGCCACTCGAAGCCCGCTACCAGCACGCCGCCGTCCGTTCCCGCGCCCGGCGCTCGCCGCCCCGTTGGTCTGGCTCTTGGCTGTCGCCTAGTACATCTTGGTACATCTTCAGCTCGTCGTATCCTCTTCTCGCTTGGCAACCCCAGAGATCCATTGGCCTCCCTCCCAGCGTCATCTCCTCGTAGGTCACACCGTCGCACAAACCGACATGACACGCGACGATCGAGCGAGTCTTCATTGCCAGCCCCCATAAAGCTCCTCAAGTGCACTGGCCCGCGACGCCACCTCTCTTCGTCCGCCTCGTCGCCGCCGTCCTAAGCTCTTTTTGCCGCGGGATCGTCCGCACCCGCGCGGCTGAGACGGCTCCGCGGCAGCCCACGCAATCACAGCACGGTATCCGTTATCCATTATACGCGTAACCAGCAAGTACGACAGTCTCCAGCCGTCGTACGGCGGCTCGAGTCTAGTGTCTGGGACCAGAGAGGCCCGCCTGCTAAGTACACAGCTTGGTCATTCCGCCGCGAGCCGCGCCTCAAGTCATAATGCACTCACGCGCCGCGGTGCCGGATTACACATCCATCGACATATATCAGCCACTCTGCACGCAGGGCGGTGACGCACGAGCCTGAAAGTTACAGCTAAGTGCGTCCACGTCAGAAGCCCGCCCCGACGGGCAACTCGCCTTCCCCCACGGCGCAGTGGCGGACGACGCGCCGGTGCGACTCCGAGGGTGTTAGTTTTATGGGCACGCACCCGCGCCGCGGTATCATATGCATAGCAAGATATGCTTCGTACATGATCATGAAGCGAACGGGCCCCGGGTGGGTAGGCTGAGTCGCGCCGTCACATCATAAGCTAGCCTCTGCATCTCACAGTCATTTCCGCGAGCAACGACGCCCGTCCGCTTGTGACTACACTTATTGGTGCTAGGTCGACCAGTCGGTGTTGTCGCGTGGCCGAGCGTCGCGCGACGGCCACGGTGCCGCATGGCGGGCAGCTGGTGCCCACAGGGAGGCCTTCTTAGAACGTTCGGTCGGCTTCGTCGGGACCGACGCTCTTCGGTGCTCGTCGGTGGAGCCGACGTCGAGCGGACTCTATAACTCGACATTATAATTATTCACTGAGTACTTCATACTTCACTTGGTACACAGCCTTGTGGTGAGGGCAGAAGAACGCTTTTGACGTGGGCTTATCGACACGTCTTTTCCAGATATCCATATCCATATCCATATCCATGTGCCCCGCGGGCGTACCAGGCACTACGGCAGACGACCGTAGCCGACCATATCGAGAACGAGGACGAGGACGGGAACGTGCAACGAGCGTACATCGCTTCTGCGAACCTGCAGGCTGCATTGGCCGCAGCGGCCCCCCCGCTTCGGCTCGAAATGTTCTCCCGGCAGTCCCTGTCAGTCAGTGTCAGTCAGTCGCCCGGTGACGGCGAGTAGGGATGTGCTCTGTCACAAACAAGCACAAGAACATGGCGCACCGTGTGTGCGTGTTCTGCATGCGCATTTCCACATCGCTCTTGCCGTTTCCGCACCTGCAGCCGCAGCTGCGAGGTCCGAGTGTGCCCGCGCTGTCCGAGCGGCGAGCCGACGCGGTGCCTCGCGTCCAAGCTTCAAGCTTCAAGCTAGTGACGAGCGGCCGCCGGCTGCGCGACTGCGCCCCGCTGCATACCCGTGGCCAGGGTCTGTCACTGTCATTCACTGTAAACGTTTGATCAGAGGGGCCGCTGCCCAATCTGCCCAATCTGTGGCGTCGAACGTACATACATACATGGCGAAGGAGAGCCAGGGTGGCCACTGGCCACGGGGCCGCGCGATCGCTGGGTTCCGGTACTACTTACTACACAGAACTGCGCATCGATATCCGGTTGCGGTCGACGGGCACGAGCTGTTCGCAGCTGGCTGCTTTGATCGAACATTGCATACAGTACTGGCCATGGTACTGGTACTGGGAGCGGCCCAGGTGGGGTCAGGACCCAGGACGCTTTTGTTGTCGTTTTCCTGTCTTCTAGTCCTGGTGCGTCGACGGCGCGGGGCGGGGGTGCTGTTATAAACAACGTTGTTCCTCGGTGGGATGGTTGATAGCGGTGCTGGTGGGGACGATCTCCGCGGACATGCCAGTCCCGAGGGAGGGATCTGGCAGGAGGAGGCGCACGGGGTCATATCGATGGCAATATCGTTCACATATAAAAGCAAGTGAAACTGGGCTTGCGGTCGAGTGGTCGATGGACGGTCTGCACGGCCGGGGCTAGGACAAGCCAAGCCTGCCAGTGGCGCTCGGGATCGCAGAAGGACTTGGAGCAGGGCGCTGCCATCTCCGGATCTCGGCCGCTCGTGCAAACCTTCCGGCCGGCTGGTAAACAAACAAGCGAACACGACCTCGCCGGAGGCTCGGGAGGCGCATGTTTCCAGGAAATGTGAAGAGCTCTGTGGGAGGCGTCGAGTTTTTGAGAAGGATTTGAGGAAACAGAAACGCGTGCGCACCGCACTCCGATCGTGACCCTCGGGCGCGTGTCGAAGCCGATCCCGAGTCCAGGTGCAGGTGGCGCAGAGCTTTGTTTTGAGAGAATCCGCGAAGAGATGCACTGCGCGCGGGCGAGAGGCACCCGAACAAGGAAGGCAAGTCGACATGTCGATCCCCTGCAAGAATCGCAATGACGCACACTCGCCAACGTTCTTCGACAGCTCGAGCCTACAGCTTGAGCCCGGCGAACGTCCTCGGCCGGGCCTGCCACGATCCGACCTCCGAGTCGCGCCGATCGCCCGGAGCGGTTGTTGTTGCACGTTATTCGACCTCCGAGTCGTTGTCAGTGGCCGCGATGCTTTCCCAACTGCGGTCCAGACCCCCGCGTGGATTTGCTCATTTTCAGCCCGAGGTACGTCCACCCTGGCTATCTTCTTCCGCATTGCACTTACTTACCTATCCCGTTTCTCCGGCGTCGCTGCACTGTAAAATACGAACATGCGGCCAACAGAGGTCGTCTATAGTGCGCATCCAAACGCATGCCACTTCGAGCCCATCGGCACAACCTGAAGTATAACGTACTCATCACTGCGTGAAACAACAGATTACGAGTTTTGGGGATTAGCGCGGAATCCACAGATTCCCGGCATGTTCCTCGCGGATTCCAGCTAGATTCCCACTGTTTAAGGAATATGGATTGTTTGACTACATTCCCTGTACATTCCGTCCAGATTCCCCTGAAGTTCCCAAGAGGTTCCGCATCCCCCGTAACCTGTGGCTGGTAGATATGTCATATGCCCAGTTATTCAAAATCAATATACTTCTTACGACGTGCTCGCATAGCAGCGCGATTATTATTCGCCTATTTTCCTCATAATCTACTAGCACGCCTTCATACTATCCACCCGAGCTCAATGATCTCGGGCGGTATTGTAAAATAGGTAAAGAGAAATATATTGGAACACATGGCATACATAGTCCAACTAGCACTTGGCGGGAATGCGAAACTTGGAGACTGACGAGGAAGGCACTTTACCTACCAATCTAGCGTCCTCGAACTGATCTACCGCTATATGCCATGATGAAGGGCGCATCCAGGCCGCCGAAATACACAGTTGGGAGGTGGAAAAGTCAATACGCACCTAAATGCGCATATATCCACTGACCTACTGAGCTGAGAGCATCCGAGTCATATCCGTGAGTAATTTGGAGGAGGAGAAAGACCTTCGAGGCTTACCTGAAGCCGTATACGTGTACAGATAGTGCTGGCGAGAGAGTATGCCCGTCAAAAAGGCGCATATAGCTCGGTGTTCGGATGCGAAACGTACCATCGCCACGGCGGCGTCGATCCGTCTCCCTCGTAAATCGCCGGTGATAGAGAAGCTGGAAGGTGGACGATCAGTAACAGCCAGCCTACATCGCAGCCAAGGAATACCTGGATGGGAGGTGGGGGCGAGGTGATCCGCACAGGCCAGCGGTGGTGAGAGAGGGAGGAAGTCAAGTGCGGAATGGGCAAATAAGGGCTGAGACGCTGGACGTTATCACAATCCCGACAAGCCATTTTTAGGATAAGTTCCACTTATTCATTTCCTTGCCTCACTTATTGCCCAACAGAGAGGGATTGTGGAAGGAATCTACAAGGGATTCGCAGGTACCCAACGGATTCCCGTCTTTGGGGAATCTACGGCGGAATCTAGAGGGAATCAGCTCGGAATCAAGAAATTCCTACGAGATTCCCTTTCGTCATAACCTGGCGTTTCACGCAGTGCATACTCTCAACGTGTCGAGCTTTACTTGACATTCAATTCACCAGCCATCAGGCACGTCCACACCCCCATCCGACTCCCGACTGCGGCCCTCTCCAACTGTGAGTACTGAGTCTCAGAGTCTCAGAGTCTCAGATGGAAATCGGACCACCCCGCCCAGCCTGCGCCTCGACGTCCACCAGCGCCACCCGTCCCTCCACAATCTCCTCCTCTCGTCCGTCCTGCCCCTCCCCGTTCGCATTCGCCCCGCTGCCAGCGACAGCGCGCCAGAACCGCGTCGTGCGCGTCGCGAACCAGCGGCGGTACACCGCCTCGGGCACGAACGCGAGCGCGCGCCCGATGCCCTCGAGGATCTTCCCGCACCCGTAGAGCACGACCGCGGCGGTCGCGAGCCCCATCCATGCGAGGAGCACGGGCGGGACCGCGAGCGCGAGCACGCCGACCCAGAGCAGCTTCACGATCCGCAGCGGCTCGGCGCCGCACGTGGGGACTGCAGCAGCCTCCGCGTTCGCCATGTTCATGTTCGAGTTGCCATGCATGTTAGGGGAGGCGACGGGCCGACGGTGTTGGGGATGGGGCTGGGGCGTGCCACTGCCTGCGGGGGAGGGGGCTCGTCGTAGGACACGACGGACTGGGGCGGGCTCGTGGGAGGAGGGTGTACTCGGGCAGGACGTTGGGGTCGATGCGGCCCTCTGCGTCCTTGACGTCCGCGGGCCAGCCTGGGGTGTCGCCGGTGCCCGGCATCGTATTGTATCGATGGTAGGTGAGCGCTGAGCTTTGGTGAGAGCTGCAGCAAGTTTGAAGACCGATTAATTGACTGTATGCGTGCATACAGCTCCGGGAGGCATGGATGCCTTCATCAGGAATCCGTCCGGTACTTATATGGACTTAAATCTACTGAACGCCTTGATGGCACTGGGATCGACTGGAATCGACTTATTCACTGGAGAGGCCTGAAATCCACCTGTGCATATCGCTCAGCTGTCATCATGATTGGCATCAAGAATGCTCCACCCGATGTCAAGCACACGACAACCTATGACAGCTGACCTCCGATTTGCTCCTGCAAGGCCAGCACACCCTGCCCTAAAGACTTCCGGCAGTTTCCTCCCCGTTTGATGAGGTCGCTGGTGTCGCACCCGGTCCGTCCTTTGACGTCTCCTCCATCATCCCCCTCTCTGCCCCCTCGAACTCCCCCTCGAACTCACAGCACAGATCCCTCCTTCCTTGCCCTTGCTCTCGTATGGCTGCACTGGTCTCGCTTTGCCCACTTAGTTTCCTCACTCGCGCCCCGCCTAACATCACGGATTGTACGCTTACGGCAATGGCTTCCGCGATAAGCTGGGTACTTCCTCGAGGTCCAGGTGCGTCATTCAGTTGGAGGCCTAAAACATAATGTCTATGTTCTCGTCGGCTGGAGAGGCCATCGGTAAGTGCATTGGTATAAGCTTGAGGACGCCACGTTGTGGTAGGAAATACAGATGATAGACATTCCGTGAGTACATTCTCATCCTGTAGGCCCTGGTAGCGACTGACGTTTCAGGCTTCAAGGCTGGCAGTTGTCGCGCTATGGGACTCCACGGTGCACAAGCCTCTCGAGATATAATGGTATGTCCCACTCTTATCTAGTTGCGAGGTTCGTACTGCAGGAATTACGACTCCAAGGCGCACCTTGGCAAACGTTCCGACTGTGGGAGCTCGGGTACTCGGGCCCGCGAGGGCTGCGGACGGTATGGATTGGGGCAGATAGGGGCAGATAGGTGCTTCTGGGGAGTGCGAGGGTGGGCGGTACGGAGGAGGGTGCTGTGTAAGTATGCCCTTGAGCTCATCCGACGTGTCCCGGTAGCGTAGGCGTAGCGGTAGTAGCGTAGGCGTAGCGGTAGCATAGGCGCAGCGTTACCGAATGGATATCACTTGTCTCCACTGGAATTCACTTGAGTGATCACTGGGCCAGAAAGTGGACCTAATTATCAAGTGCTTTCCAGATCAACTGGAATTCACTGGGAATCACTGAATAAGGCCGATTAAGTGGTTTCAGGGCCGTTAAGTGGATCGGACGGATTCCTGATGTTTGGACGCACCTCTTCGAGGAACCTCGCAGGAGGTCGCTGAGGTGCGAGGGGGTGAGTCGTACTCCACGAGGACAGTTGGCGAAGTCATATGTAAGTTCGAGGATGTACTTATGATAAGCCCGGCCGCAGGAACCGCAGTCGTGAATCTGATGCTGGGTGTTTGCCAATCGCGCCCACACGAGCTGTCAGACAATCGACTTCCCCAGCGGCGCCACCGAGCACTGGCAAGCAATTATTTCTACCTTCAAATTCGACATCCTGAGGTGAGTCCGACATACACACCTTCAAGTTGTTCATGTTCTTACTACTGCTTGTCACCGATTCAGAGTTTTCGCCTTCGGAGAAGGACTGTGTATGAGTGGTGTAAGTCGTCTTCATCGTTCCCTATCGATGGCGCTGCGCAAGTTACATACTTACCAGAGCTCGCGTTTCTCGTGATGCCATTCCGCAGTCGGATAAGGCTGCGGATGTCATACACTCGCACTGCCAACAGCAGGCCAGGGCGCAGACGGCAGACTTGGGCCGCGTTTTTGGATCACTATCACTGTGCGTCGTTGTTCAGTGACCTCAGTGACCGAAGACATACAAATAGGACGACCCTAGTCCCACTCACGCTGCATGTAAGTAACTTCCGTCACAGTGATGGGCCCGAAGGTGGCGGTGTCGGGCAGCCACAAAAGCTGAGCACCGATCTGAACTGGAAAAAGATTGCTGCACCGTATTCCTATCCAGATCCTCGAAACGCCATCGACCATGTTCGTGTCGGACAGCTGTTCGGTCGGGATCGAGCTTCGACGTTCACGGGAAGCAGCCTGGTGCTACTCTACTGTACTTACCTTCACAACTTTTGCCGCCCACCGAAGGCTCCAAACGCAGACAGTAGCAGGTGAGATCCAGAGATTACCGACTCTGCGACCTCTTCCTCTGACTGCCATGCTCATCTCTTTCTCGAATCTGAACGGGTTTCGTTTGTTGCCCGGATCCTCTCATGCGCAGAGCTCGACCTCCGGTTATCCAAGGGCCACTGGCAGGCCGGACAATTTCCTACAATTTCATGGAGCTTCTTCCGTACGAGCGCTCCGTGGAAATGCCGCTTTCCTTCCCGCCCTGGCGGGCCGCCGCCAAGCCCCGCTATGGGCTCGAGTTGGCTTGGAGCAGAGTGCAGGGACGAAGTGCATGCGTGCAGCCAATAGATAAGTGGGTGTGTAGCATCACTACCATCTGTCGCATTGGCGATGACATAATAAGTACCGACCGTACAACGACACAGTTGATGTGGAAGATCTTCCTGTGCTGTGCACATCCCCGTCCAAAAACCTCTCACGCGATGGTAAGAACTGACAGCCTCCGTTTCTGGGATCGGTGGGCCTCATGGACTTGCATAGCATATGCTCAACATAGTTCTATTTCGGCCCAACATGAACTTACGATGTGTTCGGAGCGCAGCCCTCCTTCTTTAAATCTGTCCTATCTAGTATCAGGTTCGACTGGCCCGGACTGGGTGCTGGGACTCGGTCTTTGCCGGAAATTATCATAGCAGTGCGTTGTCTTGGGTTGTTTCACGTTCACGGAAACTCCACAAGAGCACCATGTGTACGTACTACTCTACTTAAATGTTTCTCCTCCAGTTTATCGCACCTGATTCCACCTCCGCCGTGATAGGCTTTCACCCTGCCCTACACTGCAGCCGTTGGCGACGACCCGGAGTGGAAGGGAATGGAGGCAAGTCACACGCGAATTTGACAGATCGCGGATCCAATCTTACGGCACAGTGGGAAGTCACGAGCCGTTTTGACTGCTATGATCGCATGTGCTTCCACATCGTGATACTCTATCGGTATGTTACGCCCAGAAGTGCCTCTCGTCCGACAACCGAAGAAGCAGGGCAGCCGGTGCATTGAGAAGCCGCGTCCAGCACTGCGACGCACTGGCACGCACAAGTACAGCAGAGCGCCAAGATCTCACGGTGATGTGCCAGAAGTCGCGACGGGATCAGGAAGGAGCACCCTGGTCTTGGATGACAGCATTGCCGTCGTTACTTATCTGCCACCTTCTTGCGCGATCTGAACCCGCATTGCAGCCGTCATCATGCTGATGGCCCTGCGTGTGTGTATAAGATCTCGGTATACATAACTCCGATCGACCTCGACCCTCGCCGCCCCCGACCTCTCCACCTCTCCTCGTCTTCTAGCGTCCCCGCACGACTTCCGGCATGGTCCTCAGTGTCGTCACCATCCAAGAGAGCATGTACGAACGGCATATCGGAAAGTCGACTTTGCTTCGCCTTCGCTGACTAGAGTGTTCTTCGCCGCAGTGTCACCGACCACTTCTGCACCCTCTCGGCCTTGAGTAAGTGTTCCTCACCACACTTCGATCGGCGAGAGCTTAGCTGACCACATGATGGGATCGTCAGCGTTGCTGCTCTTCGAATATGCCCTCACGCTAGATCGAGAGGTCGCAATATTCTGGAGACGGAAGGTCACGGGAGCCTCCGTCCTGTTCTTATCCAACCGATATATCTCGCTGGTGGCATATAGCACACGCATATCCCTCATGGGCCACTGGGCATGCGCAGTACGAGTCGTCCATACCCTCTAACTTGATATTTCTACTGACCGTCGCTTCCCAGAGGTGGGAGCTGTGCTCTGGACCCGTGTACACGGAGAGGCTGACCCATCTGCCGGCAGCTACGCTAACCTCGAAATCGTGGCCCAAGTCTTCGCATATTTGCAGTACGTCCCCTGGGCAGGTGCGTCGACCGGCACTGTTTTCGGACACGAGAACGATCGCAGCTCACGTATAACTATAACTTCTGTCAGCGTTTTCCGCGTTGCGTGTGTATGCCCTGTGCGGACGGCCCTATCGGCGGCCACTGTCAGCGCTCGTCCTTGCTCTGTCTTCCCTGCTCATAGGCATGAACTATGTCCGTCTTCGCTTCCGTCTCGAACGGCCGCCCAACAGCTGACCCGGCTCTCTCCTCTAGGCGCGACTACATTGGCTGACCGACGTCGAAGACACGATTACTGGAACGACATGTATAATGCGCGAGGTCCGCGTGCCCTCCGACCTAAACCGATTGTAAGTTTTTTTTTCGCCTCTTCGCGGCTACTCTCTGTTCTGACTATTTCCGATGCCGAAGATGTATGTGCCGTCCACCACCCGTATTTATCGCGCCCGTCTGACCTACTCGTCCTGGCATCCCACACACAAAGTCACGATCGTGCCCCGCGTCGGCGTAATAATCGCCGACGCGATTGTCCTCTGCGTGACCTGGCACGTAACGTACCGGTCGAACAGCGTGCTCCGCCAAGCCCTCGCGAGGCCCGGCGGCGGGAAAAGGACGTTTTCGAGCACACTGCTTCGAGATGGTGCGAGAGCTCTCCTCTCCCTGTCTCGTCCGTCAAGTACTCCATTTAACCGTCGTGTGATCTATTTGCAGGAACGTTGTACTTCGGGTCTGTACCCATGAGACGGGACGGGTGCTGCACCATGCTGACGACGCCATCGACAGTCTTCTGTTCATCATGAACGTCATCTACCTCATCCTCACCATGTTCCCAGTACGTCGCTCCCTCACCTGCGCCCTCATCCCCCCTAGCTGACGAACCGGAACCTCGCAGACACAAGTCGACCCGCTCACGCAAGTCAGCTACGTCGTCGAGTTCTCCGAGCCGTACGTCCCCCCACATGCAGCCCCACACCTCTCTTCGCCCCTTCCTGACAACCCCACCTCGGTCCGCGGACAGCCTCACAGCGATCCTCATCTCGAGGTTCCTCCTCAACCTCCAGGAGGTGAACCGCGACCTGGAGGTCTCCTCGGGCACGACAGCGCGGGCCCAAACGTGGACGCCCGGGCCCGGGCCGAGCCTCGACACCGTCGTCTTCGCCGACCGCGTCGTCGGGCCCATGGGGCTGCCGCTCTCCGGCTCTTCGATGGACGACGACGACGACGATGACGACTATGATTTGGTTCCGGGTCGGAGGTCGGACGAGTGCTGTGGGTACGCGATGGCGCCGATGCCGGGGCGGTGGGGCAAGTGGGCGGCGTAGCCTAGAGGACTCAGGAGGACGGCGGCGCTGTGTGATGAGTTACTGTTATTGTTATTGTTCTTTGTGTTTGTAGGTCGATGTGTGTACCCATCTCATGCCGGCTTGACGATCATTGTATGCCGATACGAATGCATGTATTACCTCCGGTGGAGCCGGCGACGTAGAGAAAGACAGCATATATACCCCAAGAGAAACCTCGGCGTCCAGCCCGTTCGGAACATCCTTTCGTTGGCTTAGTTTTTGCGGGAGACGGGTCGACGCATTATGCAGATGAACCACCAGACCTTACCCGATAGTTCCGGGGGTATCATGGGCAGCCTTATGCGACTATCACAAAATACAGCACTCTCCTTTCGCGAAGGCGCGACGGCGGCTCTCGAGATTACACAGTCGCGAGCATGGCGGTACAAGAACCGTTGAGAGGGTGACTGGCACCCAACTGCTACAGTACGCTTCGCAGCGGAGATCCAAGCGTCGATGATAAAGTCGCCGTTATTGGAGACGACCGGCAGAGTACTGAGTGGCGACACGCTGGGTACTGCCTCGCTACGCAGGAAGAGAATCTTGAGAGACTAGAATCCGATGCCGCAGAACATCCCTCACGGTCCCGCCATGGTTCCTGGGTGCTGGTCGGCGGCGCACGGGGATCTCGACCGATCTGCAAGTTCAAACGTTCAGGCTCGGCGGCGGAGGCGCTGGTGGACCGGCCACGAAAGTCGTGGAGGCGAAGCCAGGGCCCGAAACGTATGCCGTGGTCTGGAGCATGAAGTGCTCTCACGAGTGAGAGATACGGGCTGAATGCAGGAAGTCCGACACTCCGGGCCGAGTGGGAAGAGGAAGACCGTCAAGTATAGCGCATGCCTTCGAGAGCACTCAGGGAGTGAATGCTATGTGTCCCGCGAGGACGAGTCCCACGTATGGAGGACTAGAAGGCCGAGTGTAGCGCGCAGGGTGCCTCGAAGAGAAGCGCGTGTTAGATCGATTGCGCACTGGATCCCCGCCAAATCCGCATGTCCGTGGCAGAAACGCTGCGAATGGCCATGAGAAACACAGATGTCTGGTAAGTTCGTGCCTTGCACTTACTTTCGGAGTGGTCACCAAATGTAGACCTCCCTCGCTATCCATGTAACGCCGTTCCTGCGGTGTTCATCCCCACTAGCCAATCCGCCATCCCACGCAACATCGCAAGGCGGATGCATGCCATCGCCTATCCGGGCAGACAGCTTCCACCTGCCATCCTCCGTCCAAGCCCATCTCTCGACGACTATCATCGACCCGACGCGAAGGATGCCCTGACAGAACTGCCCAACCCTCACGACCATCCCTTTCGCCCCAGAAGCGTCGGGTTTCGTCTCCAGCACGACACTGGCGCGACGCCCGTCGACGGCGAGCACCGTATGGTCCTTCCACGCCTCCTCGTACTCTCTGACCTCGCCGCTCTCGGGGTGGCGCATTCTTCCCCGCTCGAGGACGACGTCCGGGTGGCCGGGCTGGGGGAACATGTCGCCCTCGTCCGTCTCGTCATGCGGGTTCTCCGTGCGAGAATCGATGTCGTGGATCCAGATGCCGTGCGCCGGCGTGCCTACGGAGCGCCCTGCGAGCCCCCACTCGAGGAGGGTGAAGGGCCCCGAGGGGCGCTCTGGCTTGAAGAGGCGGAGGTCGACGAACTGCCTGTTGCGGGCGGTGAGGACGAGCGTCGAGGTTGGCTCGGACGCTTCGTCTGGAAACTGTCGTTGTCCGATTAGTCTCTGTGGTTGATATACAAAGCGACGGTGCCTCACCCATTTGATGTAGAGACGTTCGGAGATGGACATGGTGGTGATAAGGGAGGAAAGCCCTCACGCCCGAAGCGCGTCTATAAAGCAATGCATTTTAGCGCTGGTCGTCGACAGAGGTCGTGAATATTATTCGGGTCCCTGAGTGCTTTCGCTCTCAGAGGATCACACAAACAGCCCACAGTCATCTGTCATTCGTAGACGACGACATATTTGGGTCCTGATGGGAAATGGAAGGCCAACGAGTTCAAGTCGGGGCCAGTGCATTCACTCACTGTCGCAATAATCAGGTTCTGAGCAAAAAGGTGAGCACAAAATGACGTTCAGTATGCTTGGCAGAATAACACATACAAGCGACATGCGGTCTATGATATCTCCGGACCCCGTCATGTTCAAGCGGACGTCGGTGTTGGACGTTGAGCGCAGTGTCCTGACGCTGGCCAAGGTTGGAGAGGCCACGTGGAAGCCACGCGAGGGAACCGAAGAAGGAAAATGACGCGCCGTTGCGCCGCGCCCGCTCTGCCGTCCAGATCCAGCGTCTCGACTCCCGGCCCCGGCTAGATGCTCTTACCTCACTCCTCCTCGTCCCACTTCCATCCTACTCGCCCACTTCAACTTACTCTTGAGCGCACTGCATAATGAGAGCAACCCACGTTGCGCGGAGCGCGACGCGTTCCATGCGTATCATCGCCCTCCCTCTCGCACGCCCCACCAGACCCGTCAATGGCAAGCCGGTAGAACTCCTCACCTACTACCACTTCGTCACTCCCCCAGAAGACAACAAGAGAACGTCCTGGACAAAGTGGGCTGTAAACAAATCATCAGAATTGTGGGCGGGGCTCGGGAGAGCACCCCAAGGTTCCTGGAAGGTCAGCGCCCTCTCTGCGCTCGCCCACCTTGCGGACACGCGTCGTTTGTGCCCTGTTACCTGCGCACCCGAGCTTTAGGCTTTCATATTCGCTGACTTGAACTCTGTGCTCCCAGCGCAAAGCCTTTCTCTACGGCGAGCGATTAGTCGACCGCCTCGACTTCGAAGAACTCGCCCTCAAGTCCCTCGACCCGTCCCTCGGGCCCAAGTTCTCCGACATCGTCCCGCACGGTCAAAAGTCGGAGACGGCACCCACGGTACGCACCGCGCCCTAAACCGCCTCCGCGCACTTGCAGTAGCCCATTGACACTCGCGCCCCGCTGCCGTGCATGCATACCATCGTACAGATCCCTCTGGTATATCCGCGCTCCGTCTGCGCTGCGCCAATACCGCACCTGCACTCTCTCCTAGACAAGCGCACCCCCAAGCACCGCAAAGGCTTCTGGATGTGGCTCGCCATCGCGCCGCTGACCGCCCCCTTCGTCGTCGTCCGTGCGTGATCTCTCTGCAGTCTCCCCCTCCTCGACGCCAGACTCACAGGCGTATCCACCACTCTCGCGGGCCCGCGCGCGTCCGCCAGCCATCATACCCAACTTCCCGTTCTTCTTCTGCGTCTGGCGCTCATGGTCGCACTATCGCGGTACGCCCCCCTCCACTCCCCCCAGCGCCTTGACGACGCTGACGGACAACAGCATACAAGGCGTCCGAATACCTGGAGGGCTTCGTCCGGCGGGGCGCGATCATCCCTCAATCAAGCCAGGAGCTCGACGCCGTCTACGCGAAATACGCGCCGCGACCACCACCATCCTCTCCGCCATCCCCTCCACCTGACGCTGCGTCGTCGCAACCCGACAGACCGCCGTCCCATTCGCCCGGTCCCAAATCGGATGGCGCAGATTCAGACTCTGCAACGGATGTCGGTCTCCTGCTCACCAAAGACGCCGTCGTCGAGCTGCAGAAAGCCCTCGCCGTGCCGGAAGACTCGACGTTCGCCGCGGACGTCCTCCGTGCGCTCGAGCAGGCCCGCGTGAGACTGGAGGGCGCGGACGGCGCAAAGGACGCGAAGACGGGCTAGACGAGATAAGTACACGATGTCTGTGGTCCTGGTCCATCTCGCGACGATTTCTGGTTTGCCAAGACATCGTCGTCACATTAGACGTATCTTTATCCATGACCATAATACATAGAGCATGTATTACTGTACCTTCCGCTCTCAATGCCCACCACTCACGACGTGTCGCCTTGCACTCCCTACGAGCTCCGCTTCTGTGGCTTTTTGCAGCCACTCGACAGCGGAACGACGACTTGACGCAGACGCACACGAAACAAATGCAGGTTGATAATGTATCCGTTGTTTTTTGTGTACCCGACTGGAAAACCGCCCCAAACCCCGGACCCCGAACACGAACTGTACAAGATATTGCAGCTTGAGTAGACATGATGTTACACCGCGAGTATAGGAATGTGCGAATCAGCGTACACACTCACATCACACCTTCGACTTTTAGCAGGCAGGACGGCATCGTACAGACAACACCTCCATCCACTATCATGGCGACCGACAACTGTCCCGCGGAAGCAGACCCCAGCTAAATGACCTCATGCGCACCTCGCCCTCGCCCTCGTCTCGTGCACGCTGCACCTCGCAAACCCAGCACCCCACTCGACGTCAATCGTCGTCCCCATCGTCGTCCCCATCCCCATCCTCCTCCGTGTCGTCCACGCTCTCCCCGTCCCCATCCTCGTCCTCGTCATACTCGCCCTCAACACTATACCACACCACCTTCTCGAGCGGCTCGTCCCAGCGCCACGGCCCGCCCGCCCTCGCCCTGGCCCTCCCCGCCCTGGCCCGCTCCGCCGCCTCCACCGCCCCCGCGCGCGCGCTGATGTCCTCCAGCGCGCGCTCGAACGCCGCGCCGTCCTCGTCGCGGAAGCTCTCCTCGACCTCCCACCTGCGTATCCGGAACGCGCCCTCGCTCTCACTCTCGTTGCCTGTCCGGAACGTCCGCCGGAACGCCGCGAGGCGCGCGATGTCCTTGCTCGCCACGCCCCCGCACCGGAGCTGCTTCAGCGACGGCAGGATCGGGACCTCCTCGTACTCTCCCTCCTCCCCTCTCCTTCTCCCGCCTCGAGGTCCGTCGCTCTGGCCTTGCCCTTGCCCTTGTCCCTCCTCGGCTCCCGCTCCCCCACCCGTCTCCGCGTTCCCGTCTGCGTCTGCACCCGCGTCTCCTCTTTCCCCTCCCCAGCCGCCTCCACGCCCCCCTCGTCGCGCGCGCCGCCATTCGGCAGCGGCCGCGCCGGAGCCATTGAAGGCGGCGTCCTCGTCCGCGTGCGCGTGCTCCCGCTGCCTCTCCTCCGCCGCTCCGCGCGCACGGTGCCGAACAGGACTTCGAACGCGCCCTCGAGCATCGGGGGCACGCAGTCCACCTCGAGCCTCACGAGCGCCCGCGCGCTCTCCAGCAGCGCCCGCCAGCTCTCCGCGCTGCACACCAGCGCGCTCACCGACAGCGTCTCCAGCCGCGCGAACCGCGGCCCTCCCGCGCCCTTGACTGGGGGCGGCGGCGCGTACGGCGGCACGTACCCGTGCCCCTTACCCACACTGTGCCCGTCGCCGCTCGCTCGCTCGTCCTCGTCCTCCATCCCGTCGTCCAGATCATGGCCGTGGCCGTTGAGGTGTGTGTGTGGAGGCGGCGGAGGCGGGTGGGCAAGGAGGGTCGACGGGCTGGGCTCCTTGGCGAGGAAGTCGACGAACGGCGAGAAGTCCTGGTCCTCGGTCTCGAGCTCGAGGTGGAGCTGGCGCACGTTCGGCGCGTCGATCGACTTGAACACCGCGACGAGGTAGTCCGCCTCGAGGTCGATCAGCTTGACCTCCTGCAGCCGCGGCAGGAACACCGGGTCCGCCGCGGGCGGCGTTGGGCCCGCGGCTGCAGAGGGGTCGTCGGGTCCTGGGGGGTCCGCGCCCCACCACTCGATGCCGTCCGGGGTGGGGGCGCCCGAGGTGCGTGCGCGGGGGCCGGAGTAGTGGAGGGAGAGGCGCTCGAGGTTGGGCGAGGACGCGAGCATCTTGCGCCAGAGGTGGAAGGGCATGCGGACGTCGTCCGAGTGGAGGGCGTACTCGATCGAGGTGAGGTTGCGGAGGAAGGGGGAGCTCATCAGGGGAGGTTGACGCCCTGGAGGACGATGTGCTTGAGGGAGGGGAGCTCGCCGGCGAAGACGACGACGGGGGGCGGGCCGATGGCGGTGAAGAGGCGTTCTGGGGTCTGCCAGTTCTGGACGTGCCAGAGCTGGAGGGTGCGGAGGACGGGGGCGGAGCCGCATGTGCTGAGGACGCGGCGGGCGGAGAGCTTGCAGTCGAGGTCGGCGACCTTGAGATGGAGCTCGCGCCAGCGGTCGATGTGGGGGAGGACGATGTTGAAGACGGGGATGAACTCGTCGCGGAAGAGGAGGTCCTTGCGGTGGGCGCTGACGTCCTCGGAGCAGGTGTCGACGTAGATGTCGATTGGGAGGCGGGCATTGCGAGCGAGATAGACGTTGCCGCGGAGCATGTGGGCCTTTGTGCGGAAATGGACGGTGGTCCAGAGGAGGGGAGTGTGGAGGGCGACTTGGCGCCAGTGGCGGCAGACATGGGAGATGGAGACCTCGAAGGAGAGGGCAGAGTGGTCGCGATCGTCTGGGATGGGCTCCGAGTCTACGCCAATCTGGAATATGCGAGTGAGGAGCTCTACGGGGAGAGCGTGCATGGGAGCCATGTTGTTGATGGAGGCTACCCGAAAGGGATATTGCATGGGATCAGGGCCGCGTAGGATGGTGGAGGGCGGGGACGGAGGGAGGAGGAGGGGGAGGAGAGATGGCTGGGAAATAGACAAACGGGGTCGGTAGGGGGAAGGCGGAGTGGGGGAGAGACCCTCACCTGGGGTTCATACTGTCCAGGAGGGAGTCGTGATCGCATGTCCATGCGCTGAGAAGTCGGGCGGATAGCCATTTCGTGGGACCCAGTCTTGCCTTACTGGTCGGTGGGAAGCTGCCACGATAGCCGAATGAGCTGCCCTGGTCGTGCGCTCCGTCCGTCGAGTGGGAGGGACGCGGGCGGGCGTCGCGAGTGGGTGGGGGAGGGAAGAGAGGGGATGGGACGGGGAGAAGAGAGGAGGAGGAGGAGGGTATGTCTGGGGAGGGTCTTGTCGAGCTGGGACGATCGGGGCGAATGAGACCTGCCACCGCAAATATCCCCAATCGAGATCCTCCCCATCTCAGATCGCCCCCTCACCCTTGCCCATATCTGGCTCAGCCCCCACGGTCCGATCTCCGCGAGCCATTCTCCGCCCCCCGATCCAAGACATGGCCTCCTCCTCGACGCTCCCCAACGCCCTTGCAGAGACGACAGACGTCTCTCCTTCCGCTCTGTGTCCCTGCCCCGCTGTCTGCGCCGCCCCAACGTCTGTGCGCGCCTCGATCAGTTGTGCTTCGCCACGATCTCGTGCCCGTCCTTCTTCCTCCGTTCTCTCTTCCATCCCCGACATATCCTCGCCATCCGCGCTTCCTATTACCACCCCTTCCTCCTCCCTCCGCACGAGGCCCTCTTTCCACAGCCCCCGTTCGCCCCCATCCCATCCACTCAATCACTCTTCTCGCCCGTCGCCCTACCCCTCCATCTCCCATTCTTGTTCCTGACAACATGCACTACCCTCACCCTCTCTTCTTCCTTCTCGCCCGTTTCATCCTTCTCTTCTTTCTCCTCTCCCCTCACCCTCATTTGTCAGTGACCTCAAATCAATCTCAATCGTCTCCTGAAACATCTCAATCATATCATATCTCTCCTCTGCATCTCCTCCTCTTCCTCACTTCCTGCTAACAAAGTTCAGCTAGCACCCTTTCGGTCATCCCCCCTCCTTCCATTCGCAAAGTAGCGCATGCACAATCCCCGCCCGCCCACAACACATGTACTTACCCTCTCCATCATCCGACAAACCCACATGCGACCAGCGCCCCAGCCACCACCTCGCCTCTCCCTCCGTCCATCCCGGATCCAACATCATGTCTATTCGTATCGTCCAATTCCCAATTTCTCCCTCCCATTTGCGCTTATCCTCATTTCCCAGCGCCCTTTCCAACCTTGCTCACCCCAAACCTCGTCCTACAGACCCCTCTAGACCCTCCGCCGTGCTATTAACGGCTTCCCGTCAGTCCCCACTGCGCGTCCCATCGTCCTTTCTAGACCAACACACTGACACCATCATGTGTATCTTCGCAGCCAGCAACGTCCCGCAGATCACGTTCGTTGCCTCCGTTCCCCACTTCCCAGTCTCAGCAGTACATACGTTCTCGCCCCTGGACCACCAAACACACAAACAGCGCCCAAATCCTGTCCTCGAGGATTCTAGCGCGCCCCCAAACCTCGAAGCTCGAAAGCACGAGGATGATCGTCGCCCTCCGTGACTACTTGGTGGCACTGGCACCTCGAGAACGTGCCGCACTATTCCTCGAGCCTCGACGTCATTCCCAGCCATGCCATCCTCGTCCACGCGCCCGCACCCCGATCCAGAGGCATCCCGCGCTATCGACGCCCCCCGGCCGCATGACGCCTCCCTCATGCCGCGATACCCCGCGTCGTCCTCGGCGCGGCGGACGCCGTGACATGTGCATGTGAGCAGCCACGATTGTCGCCGGAGGGGCAGTCGCGGTCTCAGCGGCCCACGAGTGAAGCTCAGGGTTGTGCCAGTAGAGGTCTGTAGAGGTTTCACCATCCTGACTGCGCCATCGGCGCCGACGGAGATGGATCATGGATGCTCGCCGCCGGCAGCCACTAACTAACCTAGTGGCTAATAGTCGACACAGATCGAGAGGTACAGTACAGTCCGAAGCGACGCGTGCGCCGAGTGCTGCGACCAGCACTGAGAAGTTAGCAGCATCACATCGTCGCCACTGCACGCATCCGTGGAACACAGGGACGGTTTGGCCTCTAGATTGGGTACGTCTATGGCGCTGCCCTATCTCCGCCCAACCTTCGCGCCCCTCGGCGCGCGCCGTGAGGGTCGAGGGTCCCGAAAACTGACTATGTATACGCCCTCACTCGCTGCTATACAGGATAGTGCTGTCCTCTAGCACCCTAGCACCGGTTGGAATTCTCTCGTAGACCTGCTGTCTGCTGCCTGTTGCCTGTACAAGACCTCCACCTCTGCGATGTACAGTGCCCTCAGGCCACACCGAATGGAAGCCGGGCACACCGCATATGCATACAACACAAGGCCACCCTCGAGGCTCGCGGGCCCTGCCAATGGTAAGTACCCAGGTAAGTTGCTAACTCACCCCGCCCCCGCCCTCGCCAGGACTCGGACATCTCCGCTAACCATCCCACCATCACCACCACCAGGGAACACCCGAGCCAGCCCAAGCGGACGTCGACAACTGGAACGTGCCTCTAAGGATGCGCCATCCTCTCAAGCTCCCCTCGGCGTCCGTCCGCGTCCGATTTGGTTAAACCGACCAAACCCCCGCCCGCCTTTAGTGCTTTTGTGCTTTAGTGCCGCCGCCGAACCGCGCAGTACGTACTTGCGCTACTTAACTTGTTATAAGAGGCCCCGGGGCCCAGCCGCGCTCCGAGGATGCCGACGGCGCGGCAGCTCTTCCGGGCTACACACAGGTCCTGTCATTGTCAGGCTGCTGCGCCCCGACGAAGTTCACAATGACAACGGCAGTCAATCCCCTCAACACTCAACAGTCGAGTGGTGCCAAGGCCCAACGCTCGCCTCAAGCTGGCCGCAGTGCATGCCCAAGCATTCCTCGCCTCACGCGCCTGCCGCGACGCGCCCGACGATCGACGAGCATCGGGGGTGTGTCCTTTCTGAGCGAACGTATACACGTTATTCGTACTTATGCATACTGTACCTCGTTCCGGACTGGCGTGACCGTCGTTTCTCAAGTTCGCTCCGACGCTCGTCCCCCCCTTCAGCATCGACATCGTTGCGATCGTCGGCTCGGCCAGCGACCTATACTTCGCCTCCAGCCTCCAGAAACCATAAGTTAGTCCCCGGCTTCCCCGCGCCCCGCGCCCCAGCCGCCCACGAGTGCACTTCACTCAGGCTGACGGGTATGTAACGCCCACAAAACGCCCATCGCGCAACGTCAACGTTCAACGAGTACCAGTGGCCGCGTCATCGCCTGAAGCCTCCCCCCGCCCGCGCGCGGTACCTCCCATACCCACGCCTCCCATTTACGCCGCCATGCCGACTTCGCCTTCCTTATAGCAGCCTTTTCCACTCTACGGGGTACTTCCCCGCCCGCCCCCCGGAGCCGCAGCGCCACGAGCCGGCAGCAAGGAAGCGCCGTGCGCGATTGCAAACCGGGGCTAGCGCGGCAAGCGGCAAGGCAAGCCTCGAGTCCCTCCCGCTTACCCTTACGCGGAGGACGTGCTTATGGCAACGCGCGCGTCCCTGCGCGTCCGCGCGCGACCGGAGCCCGAGGCGTGTAGCGTGGAGTCTGGCCGCTGGCGGCGATCTGGGGCCCCAAGGGGCGGGCATGTGCTATGTATGCGCTATCCAGGACTATTGGATCTTCCATTCGGGGGGGCACTGCGGGCGCGCGGGTTACGTTATGCGTCGCGGGTGGCTCGTCCTTATCCTGCGCCTGCTGGGCTGTCGGCCTCGCTCGGAGCTCGAGCCTCAGGGTCCCGCGTCCTGTGGTCATTGGTCACTGGTGTGGGCCTGCGGCTGCGTCGTCTGTGTACTTACCGAGGATGGTCCCACAGGTGCAGCGGTTCGCGGACATCGATATGGACATGGACGTGGATGAGGTGTTGGCGGCCCCAGCCGTGCTCGTCTTCGGGTTCAAATTTGTCCTCTTACAAGTTACTCGAGCCTCAAGGCCTCAACCCTCTGCGCGCGCGTCCGCGTCTGCGCTCGCGTCTGGAGGCTGCAAATTCAAAGTTCCCCGGTCAGACGACGACGTCTGATTGGTATTAACATGGGAGTACGATGCCTAGTGCGTGCGAGCGTCCTCCGCCATCGTCGCTGTCGCGCGTGTGCTGACGCCGCTATCGCATCACAGTATGTATCAGAAGGGCGCGATAGATCATACTTAGACCAAGACTCGCTGAAATACCAGTCGGCCGGCGAACACGGACGCGGACGCGGACGCCTGAGCCCGAGAAACCGAAACCGTGGAAGTGCAGCAAGCACAGTACAGTTGTACCATCTCCCTGGGCACTGGCGCGAGCGGGCCCGAAACGGTCAGGCACCAGCCCCTGCGAACTCTCCGCCTTTCAGTCGCCGCTCTGGAGTCTGCGGAAGCACTAAGTAGTCAGACCACACCGTGACCGCGCGCACGAAAACACCAGGACCGGGGTGACGCCATCCGTGGTCACTGGTCACTCGTCAGCGTGCCCGATATCTCCAGCCCAGCAGGTTCCACACGGACGTGCGGATATGCGGATGCGCGGCGCAGCGACTCGCGAGGTCTCGACGTCGACTTGGACATCCACGACTCCGGATCTACTTACTTACTCGAGCTCGCTGCGCACCCACTTACTCAGACTGTAAGTACATACAATCGTTACCCACCGATTTCGCCCCAACGTTTCCGACTCTCGTTTCTCGAACCCGTCCAAAACCCCCAACGCTCCACCTCACCTGGCGCCCGAAGTCGAAGTCGAAGCCGAAGCCGAAGCCGGACCCAGCTGCAGGCAAGACGCCTGCGCCGTCACGGTACCCAACGCCGCAAAACCCCCATTCAAGTCCATACGACACCTATCACACTACGCATATACCGCATGCGTCCGGGCCATTCAGTACCATTCAGTCCACTCGAAAAGCCTACCTAGGCGTCCCCCTTATGCGCAGTGCGTCTGCGAAACACAGTGACAAACCGAGCAAGAACGAGCGAGCACGCGGACCTAGGGAGGCCCCCGCCAAGCCACCCCCTCCCGCTCGGCAGAGACCACCCCCGCGCGCCCCCTGCCGCAGGGCCGGTGCCCTGTATGCGCACGCGCGCACTCGCAGGTCCCGGTCTTGGTCTTGGTCCTGGATCGATCTTGCCTCCTGCCTTTCCGGCTTCGCGGCGTTCGATTCGCGAGCAGAAGGGTTCCCCGTCACGGTTCTGTTCTGTGCTAGGCGCGACCGGTCGTGCACGTGGCGGCGTTACCAGCACCCCAGAAGGCTCAGGCGAGCTCTTCCGCCACGCGCAGGCCAGGACTCAGAGCTCAGAACTACGAACTAAGAACTCAGAACTCAGAGCGCCGTGCTCAGGGCCCTCAGGCCTTCGTGGCGCAGCTTCTAGGTTCTAGCCGCCAGGAAGCGGAAGCGGAAGCTCTGTCGTGCGTAGTGCGGTCTCCGAGGAACAGCGAAGGCGAAGGCGAAGACCAGACGAGGAAGAGGAAGAGGAAGGCTGCAGATGCAGAATTCGAACAAATCGTCCGACGATTCACGAACACGATCGCGCAGGCTCAGGGGAGAGGTGAGAGGTGCGTCATGTCGTTCTCGTCATGCGGTTCTGCGACAGGGCGCCGGACGAGGAGGGTCGCATCCGAGTCTGTACGATCATAGTAGCGGCCGTGGTATTATCCTCAGCTCAATATCCGGCTGCTATACAAATATGGGGGGCAAGAGCCAGGACGGAGCCGACTGCACAGATTGGAGCTCGAGAATGGGACGTGGGGCACTGGGCACCGGAGACTGCATGCGCAGTTGGTCTACCACAGACCTGGCCTGAATTCAGGGCGATGCCCATGCCGCGAAGCTCGTCGTGGCAGCTCTGCCCAAGTCCTGTACGTCCTGGACCACGATGACGTTGCTTGGACGATCATTAACGGAGGCCTGGCCTGGCCGTGCTGTACACGCCCATACTGGACATTCCAGGAGCGCTCTCCCGCGGAGCCTCAGGCTTGTTGCCTTAACTCTAGATTCTGTCGTAGATCAGGTACGGTAGGGATCGCATACGTGACGGAATGAGCATTCTACGCTATTTGGACACGGATATGCAGCGACCATATGACCTTCACCGTGGACAGTCTCATCCGAGCAGGCCGAGCTGAACGAGCCAAGCTAAGTGCGCGCCGCTTCCGCTGATTCAGGGCAAGTATGCAGTGCAGCCCTCAGCCCGCTTCTCTTGCCGTTAGTCGTGACGCTTCTCGGATTCTCGAGCAGGCACAGCGCAGCGGTACACCTGCTTTTGAGTTCCAAAGTGGAGACCGTCGATCATGAGTCGGCGTGCGAACTGGACGTGCTAGCTTGTCGTTTGGTAGGATGAAAAAAAGGTCGACACCATGATGTTCGTCCCATCATGATGACAGCCTCCAATCGTACCCAGCTCTGCATTTTCCTCACGCCCAACCACTGGCACTGAACTGCACGCAGCGAGTGCGCAGAGCGTTGAGCACGTGACGAATAGCGCCGCATCAGCAAGTTCGCCAAAACGTGGCAATGGAGTGGCAATGGTTTGCCACGTGAATTTGAGCAATGCATCAAAATCCATTGCCATACATCAAATTCCCACTGGAATTCATCGCCACTCCAATGCAACGGTTTGGTCAAATGGCTGATGCGAGTGCTACCAGCCGATATTCAAGTTCAACCGCAGCGCGAGCTGCTCCGGCCCTTGTCTTCTCCTTCTCACACACATTTGTGTATCGATGTCGCATCAGCCACCCGCTGTAAGTCCCGTATTATTCCCAAAGTCGTCAGGATAGTGAATTTTCAGCCGTTCGCCACCCAGCCCGACTCGGTTTCAAGTTCTCGGCTCCGAGTCGGACCTCCCCAGGAGGGGGACACACAGAGCCGGCCAGTGGCCCTCTGCAAATTCGACGAGCACATGATGAGTCTGGTGCCGTCGTACACGCCCCTGAACGAGCAGGAGCTGCGCGATTTTTTGTTCATGAGCGGCGCGACGGAAGCCACGTTGGAACAGAGTCTCCAGACCTACAACCGCCGAATGGAGCACAAGATCCAGCACGGGGGTTTCAGAGTCATCGGGGTACGTTTTCGCGCCATCATATACCTCGCATTATCTCAATTCTCAACCGAACTTTCTCTGTCTAGGTCAAGCCTCAGCCAGGCGACCCGAACGTCTACGCCGTCCGCGTCCCCGACTCCCCCTACGTCCTCCGCATGTGGACGGGGGGCATGGACTACTGGGGCCAGTTCTGCCTTGACTTCTTCGATGTCGAGCGCAGGGTCCCCGTCAACCTCCCCGCCGGGTACGCCCTGTACCCGGGCGTGTCGTCCCTCCCGCCCGGCATCGGTGCGGGCCATGCTCCCCCTGCTCACAAGGCGCACCTCCTACGGCCCCAGAAGGCTTGCCCGCTAGGCTCATGGGAGCGGAACATGGGTATGACATCGGTTCCCGACGGAGAAGAGAAGTGGAGTATCCCAGAAGGCACGTATCTAACGCTCCGGCGTGACGGGCACCCGGATTTCGCATTCCAGATGCCCACCAGGCAGCCTGCAATCGTCGCCGCGCAGCCGCAACTGGGATTCCCGTACTACTAGGGCTCGGTTCTTACTGGTGCCATAGTTTTGATGTCGTATCCGAGTCGCCGCTCTCGTGTTGTCCGCCCCCTCCTCCGCATGTACTCTGTAGAATGGCGACTGTGTTTGTGTTTGGGATATGTTCCTGCATTCAGACTGCGGTGCTGGCATGTTCGTGGACTGTAGCTCATCTCTGCCCGTCATATGCCACTGACGTGCATTTTCGTCGGCTACCAATGTCGCCACACAGAACATATATACATATGTACAAGCCGAGCGGTCGTTTCGAGTTCCCGTCAGCCTGCCACCCGGGCAGTAATACGCGTCCCAGTTCCCGAGTCGTGAAATACGGTAACCATCGGACAGAATATCCACCTGGGATCCACCGCGCTCCTTGATACTTTCCCGAGTCATTGCCACCTGTCACCGGTTCGAGGGCACCTGGAATCAGCCTGTGGTGCCGTCAGTACCAGCCTCAATTGCAAGGCGGGCCAGGAACGAGCTCGGACGCGTCCACGTGATGGCATGGCGTAGAGCAACACGTGATCGCTAACAGCCAATATATGAACCGTTCGTTCCCCAGTCTCAGAGAGTTCAACT
>CM035307.1:4573859-4597913 GCA_002900995.3 Ganoderma boninense | reverse complement strand
TTAGACTCGCTGCCAAACTCGAGAGGCTCCGTCGAGACCTCCAAGCCCGGGAAAACTCAAAGAAGAAACTTCCCGAAGTTGAAGGCACTTGTGCCCGCCTTGCGAGACCCGCAGCGTGTCCCGTGGTCCGAGCGAAGGTGAGTTGAACCGTTTTTCACATATATCAAACGTACCAAGCTGCAGCAGGTTCAAAACAAGTGCGGTTCAGCACTCCGACTCCAAGTCCTGGTCCCACCCTGCACGCAATCGTCGGGGAAATATCTCCTCTTCGTGCCGGAGACGACGATCCCGCCTCTGCACCCTCCTCCCAGCTATCCGGCACGAGCGGCGATGCTGTCTACCAATGATTACCTTCACTGGCGCTGATCATCAGGGAGGACGACGGTTCTGAGAGTGAGGACGGCGATGGTCCGGAAAGTGAGGATGACGATAGTGCCGGTGATGAGAGCGAGTCTCCGGCACATGGTATGATGATTGTCGGAGAGGGCGATTCCAGCGAAGACTCCGCATCTTCGGATGGTGGAGTATTGGACGACGATAGTCCAGGGGAGGGCGTCGAGCATCTTTCAGCCCTGAACGCATTGATCGTCGGCGAGGGCTGGGAAGAAGGATCAACATCCTCTAGCATGTCGGAGCTAGAGGATAGTCTCGAGGAAGAGTCTGTCGAGGTATCGGTGCCGCCCATCAGAGGAGAGGACAGATAGTGTCGGTGAAGATGATTCGGATGACTCTCGCCATTCGTCTTCATCCAGCGGGGCTGACACTGATGATAACGACCGTTCTCTGCAAAGGTCTCTGTTGACAAGTAAGTCTATGTTTGCTCCTTTTTATTCTAGGATATCTCTCAGACTGGACCATGGTATTCAAGCGACAACATCCCCTTCTATGCTCGATGGTATCCTTCCAAACATACCAGCAGAGCTCGCAATGGACGTCGTCCGGTCCGATTCCAGCCCTCCTTCGACCGAGTCTGGAGACTACAACCCAGGAGGTACATCGAGGGGAGATGGCGGCGCAAGGACAGAACCACAGCAACGCTTATCTCACCTGCGCGCCAGAAGGGAGGCCCTTGCAGTCGAGATTGAGCGAATTGAAGAGGCAGAGGCAGCGGTGCGCGGATGGGAGGACTCGCCTTTTGTAACAAGCCCCCAGTATTGGAGGGTGTATCAGCTTTCGCTTCAACGACGTGTTGTAGGGATTGACGACGTTTGGCAAGAGTTTCAGGGACATTAGTGTAGTACCTACATTCATTCAGTCACGCTTTGTACAATCAGTAATATTACCTGTTATTGCAGGCTGGCCGAGACACGACGTCCTGGTGCATGCTAACCGGCCGGCCAACTGACAAGATATCGCTGCCGTACCAACAATGTCATTTTGACCGCTATTAATAATGGTAAGCATATATGTGAATAGATTATAAGACAGTACATATTGCGTTGAGGTATCTACACTGCAGGAGGAGGAGAGGTTTGGTGGGCACCGGCCGGAGAGCACCCCTTATAATACAGGACATACCGGCCGGGACCGGGCCCCTGGCCTACCCACTGATATTGCACGGCCGGGTAACTGACGAGTCCTATATACAATGATGTAATCATGTGGCAAGCGAGCCTCGTCTCCTGCATATAAGTGCACACGACCGGGCCCCTGCGCCTTTCCGACAAAGCGACTCTCCTCACCATACTATGCATCGCGTATCGACCAACAGCACTCTTGTGCCTCCTTCCGGGCGTGTACAGAGTTGCTCTCTCGACAGCACATTCGGTGCCGCACTTCTTGGGACCTACTTTTCCCTCATGTGAGTATGGTCTGCTGAAATATTCCTCCCAACGAGCTACGTAATTTAAAACGCTACACCAGTTTATTCGGCGGGATAGTCCATCAAACATTCCGATACTTCCGGACGTTTCCAGGCGACACGTTATGGCTGAAATCTCTTGTAAGCCGTGCTCAATGATATAATATCAGGGAGAATAGTTCAAGTTGCTGACTGCGTTCTAACAAGGTCGCCTTGGTAGTGTGAGCAGCCTACCTCTCATTTGTTCACCCAGCGTAGCAGAGCTTATAGCGTGCATCTATTTCAGATTGGCCGAAGGCTTTCATACTGCATTGTGCATGCAGGCCGTGTGCGTTCAGGATATCCTCCTTCAATCCTTGGTACGCGCGAGTTCAATGAAATTTGTGCAGCTACTACTTCCTAGTCACTGGATACTCGAATATAACCACAATGGCACACATCCCTCTGTGAGTATTTCTCACATATTTCGCGACACCATCTCACGTGAATTGTCATTACTCTAGGAGCATCCACGTACGTGCCAATTCCTTCCGAGTCTCAATTCCCTTTTGCTGAGCTCACAAGGAACTTAGGTCCTCCCGGCATTGTCAGTGAGTAACCTATTTGTATTATCACGCTCCGGTTGTGAGCTTACAAGGATCTCATAATTAGGGTGTTATTATAGTCCTATCTCAAGCGTTCGTGTGACAGATTGGCATTTATGGCATATCAACGACCTAATGCATTCATAGATTTTTCGTTCGCCGCGCATACATCTGCGAGTTGCAATTTATGCAGGCTTCGGATGAGCATTGTATTAATTAATTTTCATTCGCAGTTGCGAAACAGTACCAGGGATGGGCAATGCTTGTGGTAAGCATTCATCACGATATGTATGCACTTCATTTCACCGACACCGCATCCGAAGGCAATCCTACTCTTGGGTGAATTCGGTGAGCAAACATCGATGCTTGGCTCGAACTTCTCATCACTCGCTAAATAAGGACAGTCTTCGGGCTAGGTCAGATAGCTTCATTCGACTCTAGTCAATCCCGAGATTTCCACATTAACCTTTTTTTCCTACAACAGGTTCTACGATTGAAAGGTACGTGGAGATCCAAGTACATAAAGCAAGAACGAAAGCCAACATACTAATGGTCCGAAGCATCGTAAAACCACCGACCTCGGGCCTGGTAACGCATCCTGTAAGTCCGCCCCACCGCTCTAAGTACAGGACACATATGGATTTGATGTCTCCGCGCAGTGGATGGTCGCAGTTGGGGCTGCTATGGCCATCGGGACAGATAGTATATTGACAACTATAGTTACCGTTTCCCTCCGCCGGAGCAGAAGCGGGATTAAGAGGTCAGTCAGTATCAGTATCTTGTCGTCCATAGCGTGATTACTGATGAGACGCTATGGAGTACTATAGGTCCGACTCGTTGATGGACATACTGATCCTGTACACGATCACCAACGGTAAGCATTGCACTATGAGTTCGAATACCCGTCCGGCTCACAAGCAGGGCAGGTCTACTCACGAGGTAACACGGCTTTCTGCGAACGAAGACTACGTATGAGAGACTCACAGCGAGTGCCGCTAGCGCATGCATGCTAGTGCTCTTCCTTTTTGTATGTCCTAAAGCAGTGGTCCATCTTTACTGTATGTCGGACGTGGTATTAAGCTCGAAGTCTAGATTTTAACACACCCAAACAATATGATATACGGCGCCGTGTCCTTCGTCGCCACCAAATGTGGGTGTCTTCCATCGCACACGACAAAAGCTATATGCCGTACCAACTAACTCTTTTTTCCGAGTCCTCAGTGTACACCAACACCCTTCTCGCCGCGTATGACCATATTCATGGCTCTTGCGACCGTAAACTGATCTTGCTGACTCCACAAACATCGATGTGGGCAGGTTGAATACCAGGCAATCCCTCAGGGAAGCTGCCTCCAACCCATTCGGAGTAGAGATCTTCGGAACCGCCATAGGACCCCTACACGAGCGACACTCAGTGCAGAGGCAAGATGTGAGCTGCGGGAACCCGGTGTCTCTCGAGCTCTCTGACATATGTATACGGAATGAATGTGGGTGAAATTGGCCGGAAGCTTCATTTGAACATCCTGGGCTAACCCGCGCGCCGTGTCGAAACCGACCCACAGGGAAGGTTTAGAACCGTCGCACGTTCTCGCGATTTCTCGGGCCGCAGGCTGCAGGAAACGTGCTGCTTTCGGCCTCATGACTCTCAAGGGCTCTGTCTATATTTATTTTGCATGCGGGCGATGAAATCATTGCGTGCCGGTGAACCATACAATTACAATTCACCGCAAGATCTTGCGAGGACCATGAAAACCGCATACTCAAAACAACGCAAACACCGCAATGTCTTCTCATCTGGACCCGCACGACCGGGGCTCTCGTATACAAGCGCAGACAAATACCCACAGAGCTTCGTCTATTTACCTTTACTACGCACGATTTTGCCACTCCACTGCTCCTCCGCCGCCTACATTCCAGTACGTGATCTAGGCTCTCCTCTCCTCTACCGAAGCTTGGTCAAGCACTTCAAGTTCGTGCCACAGATGTGCAACCGCGTCAGACGGGGTACATCTCCATGAACCAGTCTACAGCTCAACATGACGCTCGTACCTCTTCTCGTCATTCGCCTGCCGAGATCAGCGAGATCACGTCAGCCGCGCCGTCAACCCGTACAACCCGAGGGTACTAGGACGTACGAGAGTACCAGAGGCCCAGCTCTGCGGCGTGCTGCTCATCTCGAAATTGATCTCTCTCCCGGAGGCAATGTCGGCGTGCATGGGGATCGGAGTAGACAGCGTGTGGCTGTTGACGGTCACGCTTTTGATGTACGGCTTGGACGGGGCACCCGAGGAGGTGATGACGAGGGGTTGTGGGGACGCGGGTGACTTGATCGAAGAAGGGTCTACGAGCCGAAACAAAGGCCGTAGTTTGGTATTCAGTCTACAATCACACCAACGACGAGGTGCACTTACGTTCGGATGACATACTCTGCGGAGACGGGGTCGATGGGGTAGACCCCGAGCGCGCTGAACACGTACCACGCGCTCGTCTGTCCGCAGACCTCGTTCTGTAAATAAATGTGTCAGCTACTGCAACACGAGCCTGAGATAGATCCGAGGAAACGAACGCACGCCAGAGAGGCCGTTCACAGAGTTGTTGTAGTTGTCCTTCGCGACCTCGCGACCTTGCGAATGCGCGCCGTGGATGCACTCTCATGGTAGAGGGGCAGAACATGCGTCGAGATAACTATTACCCTCCAGTGGAATCGGTCCAAATACTAGAGCGTCCCGCCCGACGGCGCACACGACCTGTTGCACGCGAGCTTGCGGTGAACTGCAGGTAGATCAGCATCCATACGACGTAGGGCTAGCGAGAACCCTGGTCTCGAATATGAATATGGATGCTAAAGGGCGTCATTAAGCACATCAGGCCTCAGGGCGCTATAAAAGCTGACCCAGTTTGTTGAATGTCCGTCCCCACGAACCGCTCAGCTCCCACCCAATCCAGATCCAAGAAACGGGCGTCTGACCTACGCGATATGGAAGAGCTGAACTCGCCCAGCGCTACGCGAAAATAACACACAACGACGGGCCCGGTCCCGCCACACCTGGCGATGCGAGAAATAGCCGGCATGGCTAGGAACACGGACCCCTCCTCATGGGAGGATTGGCGAAATGCCATGGAACCCCTCCCAGGACCCAGATTACTCCGCTCCTCGCAGAAACCGATACAGGGGTCTCGTCTACACACCACCGTGAACTTGAAGTTGCCCTCCCCATGAGATACGCATATTTAATGTGCATCGTCAAAGCAGGCTCGGTCCGGCTGCTCCTGAGCGATGCAGGAAATGGCCGATGTAGCCAGCAACACGGTCCCATCCCGGCCCTCGGTGGGAGAATTTGCGACGTTGCCAGGGAACCCCTCCCCGTCCAGATAAACATGTACTGGTGCGATGCCGTCCGTCCAATGGTTGGAACGATTTAGGGACGGCCTCGTTTATGGCACCCCTGGGATGGCGTCACAGCCTACTGAGCTCTCGCCCTCTCGTCTGCCGCTCTTCGGACGCGAAAGGTATCCCGCTCCGACCAGGACCTGAAATCTGAGACCCGAGGCCTGAAGCTTGCGTTTCCGTTCGACCCGGCGGGCGGGCCGCGTCAGACCCCGCCATTGATGTGGCACGAACTCCGGTCGTGTTGCGCGGGTACGCCTCCTGCCGTCGGAGCACCCGCGGGCGGACGAGGTCCGGCGATACGTAGCCGGCCTCACACGAGGAACCCCGGCAGTGGCGGATACGCCGACTCCGGACGCGGCAGCGCCGTATCGACGAGGCCACTCTTCGACATATCGACCTCGCTAAGTACGGGGTATGTATGGGGCAGTTCCAAATCAAACGAATGTGACACACCTGCTACGGTTTCCCCGCCTGAACTCGTTTAGTACCCTCCATGAGCTGCGTCCTGCGTCGCGAGGCGGCCCTCCCGGTGCGGGTTGAACAGTGCGTACTTTGACGCATGCGTCGATGCCGAGCTGTTCCACATTGCCGGCGCACAACTTGAAGTGGGTCCTCGGCTGGTCCACTGCAGCGAGGAAGAACGGAAAGAGTATGGAATTACAGCAGGCCAATAGAGAAGTTCAGAGTTTCTCTTCAGTCGCATCAAATGAGGGTGGTGGGAGGACTTTTGACTCTGAGCGCGCCGGACTCACTTGCCCTCGCAGAGGCACAAACATGCGCAAACAACAGAGCGCTACAGTGCCTATCGTCTTGCGAAGCCGCCGTAGTGCGGCACAGCACGGGGCCGCACACGTTTTACTTTGAGATTGAAACCTAATACGACCAATTAATCCAGTTAGTACCCCAGATTAAGAATGATAGATCCAACCGCAGGTTGTCCTGCCTACCAACTTTCAACATTCCTGACGACGACAACCACTGAAAGAGAGCTGGCAGTGCCCAAGTTTACAAAATTTAGGTATACCATGTCCTTGAGATGTCCCATCTGTCGATACAATTGTGCGGTCGAAGGATCGCATCTGACGTCCTCCTCATGGCTCTGTAGCTTTCATCTTCTCCGTCGAGAGATCATTCGCATTACTCCCCAGAAGTTGATCACACCAGCACGTGGCTAGATTATCAGACTGCGCGGGTCGACAGCCTCCGTCGTCCATCGCACATAAATACATCCAAGCAATGCTCGAGAGACTCGGACTCCCCCACACTACATGCCATGGATGCCGCACCGAGTAGCAGCGCTCTCGTACCTCCTTCCGAAGTTGTTGACAACTTCCCCCTCGACAGCACGTTCGGCGCCCTCCTTCTCGGAACATACTGTTCTCTCGTGTAAGTGAAGCCTGCTGTTATAATGCCATTTTTGCGCTAGACACGGCATTCCAGTTTATTTGGCGGACTCACCCATCAAACCATCCGATACTATCGTACATATCCTAATGACGCCCCTTGGTTAAAAGCCCTCGTAAGTGGTCCTAGATTTCTCTAGTAGCCTGAATACAATGCGCTGAGCCATCACGTCGACAAGGTGCTCGTTGTGGTGTGAGCGTCAAAGCATTCACTTGCTCAAATTTTGTAGCTCAGTGCTCACGATATGCACCCATAACAGCCTCATGGAGGGTGCTCACTCCGCCACATGTATATATTTCTGGTGGGTTTTATTCATATTTATCCATGGGTTCTGACGCGCTTTAATCCGTCAAATATTGTATGGCAGCTACTACTTGTTGGTCACCGGGTACTCGAACATACTATTCCTGGCACACCTTCCTCTGTGAGTCACACTCGAACCAAAGCATTTAGTAGTATAATCTCATTTGAATATTTATGACCGGAGGGGCATCCAAGTACGTTGATAGTCCTTCAGGATACCGGCTTGATAGGGCTTACAATCATGCGGCTAGGCCCTCCCGGCATTGTCGGTAAGTGGCCAGGCTCTACTTGTTTCCCTGTTTAATAATGATCTGTTTTCTCGTACCTGATACACAGGGCATTGTCATCGTCTTATCTCAAGCGTCCGTATATCGGACATTTGTGCTAGAGAGGCATATTAACCATCTAACTTCATATTTAATAGATTCTTCGTCCGTCGAGCTTACGTCTGTGAGTCGCAATTAGTAGTACTCATTGTCGACATATTCACAGTCCATCCTAGTTGGACGCCAATACCGCGGATGGGCCATAACTGTGGTAATGGTTTTGAGTTCCATGCGCATATGGACCTTGTAGCTAACGGGAGCATTGAAAGGCCATTTTACTGCTCGGCGAATTAGGTGAGATATTCGCCCTGATTTCCACGCTTCCCCCAATTCCCAACTTGAAGTCACGTCGGTCGCTGATAATTATGTGGATAGTCTTCTCTGTAGGTCAGACATAAGCATGCACTACCATATTTCCTCTCCTACTCAACGCTTTTAATTTTTTGAAGCTTCTTCTATTCACAAGTACGTAAGCCTATGTGATACGGAGGTTGTAAAACGAGAGCTAATTGCGTTGTAGTATCGTAATCCCGGCGCGGGAGACTACTGGTGTAACCCCCAATCCTGTAAGTCGTTCGCTAGCACAGACAATTTCATTGTGAGACTTATGCATAGGCTGAACATCCTTGCGCAGTGGATGTTTACCGTTGCGGCAGGAATGGGCATCGCGGCAGACAGTATATTGACAACTATCATGACACTCTCCCTGTTCCGAAGCAGAAACGGACTCAAACGGTGAGCATTGTACTCGCATCCCGTAAGCAACCTAGGAATAACTGACCACGCGTTATGCGAGTGTAGCATGAATTCATTGATGGACGTACTTATTCTGTATACGATGGCCACCGGTAAGTTGTATCGTGCAATTGCAATCACTTATAGTCTCACGGAAAGCCTAGGGTTGCTCACAAGGTAACGACAATTACTATAAATTCAGCACAGAACCTCATGAGTGATACCAGCGCATACATGCTAGTATTCTTTGTTTTCGTATGTAATCATTGCTCTCAAATGTCAGATGCAGCATTAACTCAGGTATCTAGACCGTAACACGTCGACACGACATGATATACGCCGCTCTGTCAATCATTGTCAGCAAGCGTGAGTGCTATTGAACACCGTACCGCCTGTGCTCGGAAGCTAACCTGCACACCTCCAGTGTATGCAAATACACTGCTCGCCGCGTATGAAATTGGTTCACCCCAATGGCAAATTCGGAGCTAATCTCAGCTTCATGGACTTTGCATAGGTTGAACACGAGGCAGTCCCTGCGGGACGCCGCTTTCAATCCTTCCGGAGTGGAGATCTTTGGAATCACCGGTGACGGGAACAGCGTGTTGGCAGAGCAATGCTCAGCGCAGAGACAAGAACCGCGCAGTGAAAATGCGGTGTCGTTCTTCGAGCTTGTCGACATGCGCACACGGAACGAAGGTGGGTAAAAACACGCCACGATGCCCGTGCCGGCCCTTGCTCACCCTACATGTGTATTGAATCACAGGCAAGGTTTGAAAATTTGAAGCTTGACAGTGAACAGCCTGACAGCCGAACCTGCAGTCCGGACGCAATGCCCCCGGGACCGCTGAATCCTCTCGTTCGGAATCTGACGACTCTATAATCTACTCGCGCGGGCGCGATCATGTACGACAAACGGACAACGACATGTTTTGTATTTGACTGCTCCGGCCAGGGCATCTGCATTTCAGGCTTTCCGGATCCCCATGGCCCCACTCTCATCCGAGTAATTTCGTACATCCAGACTGGTTGTCGATCAGGCGCTTGAGCCAGGGACGTACGACCACGTCAGATGGACAGTAAACGGAAAGTCAGCCTATAGCTCAACATGTCCGTACCTCTTCTCGTCCATCGCCTGCCGAGATCACGTCGAGGACGTCAACTGCGCAATTAAGCTGTATAAGCCGAGGGTATGACGTACGAGAGTGCCAGAGGCCCAGCTTTGCGGTGTGCTGCTCATCTCGAAGTCGATCTGTCCACCAGAGGCGATATCGGCATGCGTGAGGATAGGGGCGGTGAGTGGGCGACCGTTGACGGTTACACTCTTGATGTATGGTTTAGAGGGTGCGCCGGTGGAGGTGATGACGAGGGGCCGTGAGGATGCGGGGAGGTCGATGGTGACTTTGTCGAAGAAGGGCCTGCAAGCCGAAACGAAGGCCATCGTTTCATGTTCAGTCACGAGCACACCGGTGACGAGGTGCACTTACGTTCCGGTTACATACTCAGCAGAGACCGGGTCGACGGGGTAGAACCCGAGCGCGCTGAAGACGTACCACGCGCTCATCTGACCACAGTCCTCGTTCTGCAAAACAAGAGCGTCATCTACTGCAACAAAAGATAGATCCGAGGAAACGAACATACGCCAGAGAGACCGTTCACAGAGTTGTTGTAGTTGTCCTTCGCGACCTCGCGGATGCGCTCCTGAGACTTCGAGGCAGCGTCCGCAAGCGAGTACAGGTACGGAATATGGTGCGACGGCTACGAAACCGGTCAGCATCCATCCACACACCCCACCCGTGCACACAAGTAGACGGCAAAAAATACCTCATTCGTGTGGTCATTGTGCCCTATAGCGGTATCCGAGTGAGCCCCGGTTTCCAAGACGCGCATACAGTCACCCTTCAGTTCCGCTCACCTCCGTCGAAATGCTCGTCCAAGAACTCCACAAATCCCTTTGCCCCGCCCCGCCGCGCGATCAGCGCAGGCACGTCATGCACGACGTCGAACGTGTACGCCCACATGTCGCCCTCGGTCCACCCCTGGTCCCCGCCCGCCCAGGCGCCGTCGGCGTCGCGCGCCTCCATGAAGCCCGTGGCGTTGTTGAAGATCGTGAAGGGCGCCGAGAACGCGCGCGCGCGGAAGAACGCGGCGTCGGCGGACTTGTTGAGCGCGGTGGCGAGCACGGACACTGCGTAGTCGTCATCTGCAGCAGAGGCGGGGGGGGGGTGAATAGTGATGTAAGAGGATGAGCAGAGGGATGGGCGTACAGGCGTAATCGAGCGTGCGCGAGGCGGACTCGGAATGGACGTCGTTCGCAACCCAGCCCGAGGTTGCGTAGACGGAGGAGAGACCTGCGCGGACTTCGTAGCCCACGTGCTGCTCTCGGTCGTAGTAGCTGTTGGAAGCCGGGCCTGAGCTCGTCATGGTGCGCGACAAGCAATATCGATGTAGACGCACGAGGTAGTCCAATCATTAGCGGGCGGGACCGTGGCGTCCTTGTGAACGGCCTCCCATGCAGTGTCCAAGTCAAAGTCCGTGAAGCCTTTCACGACGGCCTCGGCGACGAGAGAATCGGCGTGTGTGCCGACCTGAACGGCGCGATTAAGTTCGTCCATGGACGGGTTATCTCAGACCGAGCGCACGAGATTATGATCTTACCATAATGTTCGTCTCTGTGCGAGCAAACCTCGATCAACGTGTTTGTGATAAAACGTCGACAAAACAAGGCCTACCAACTATGTTCTTCCACATGGGGAGCCAGCCACCCTCTTGATAGTCTTGGAGCATGCTTTGAACCATGCCTGAGATGCGCTCTGGTGCAAGAAGGATCTGCCATGCCCATTCGGCGCGGAACGTGTCCTGCAAGAACATCAGCAGAGCCCTGCAGTTCACTCCCGCACCACCTACCCAAATCGAGTACCCGGTGTACGAAACGCCTTCATGGACCTGGTTGTCATAACCTGAGTAGTACCTGCCGTCCTCGTCTTGTTCGTAAGGGTACTTCAAAGCTTCACCATCAGCGCCGCGGTCTTTCTAAGGTAGCAAAGAACGCACTTGGAGGGTATGAAAGATCCCGGTATAAAACACCTCCGCCTGCTCCCTCGACGCCCCCTCGATCTGCACCCGGTCCAGCTTCTCCGCCCACGCCTTGCGCGTCGCGTACGCCGTCTCCTCCAGCGTCGTCCCGTCCGGGATCTCCTTATCGAGGTTCGCCCGCGCCTGCTCCACCGAGATGAACGACACCCCCACGCGCACACCCACGCTCCGCGTCCCCTCCGCGAACCGCACGAAGCCCGACAGCAGTGCGCCCGCCGCGCTCGCCGCGCCCTCGCTGACCGTGCCGTTCTGCGCCGTGCCCCAGCTCGCGAAGTCCTGGTCGAACCGCGCGACGAAGTACGCGGACCACACGGTCGCACCGTGGTGCGGGTCGATGATGAAGTCCTGCCGCTCCGGGTTCGAGCCCGACACCTCGCGCGCGGCGGGGTCGATCGTGAGCGTGCCGAGCGGGTACGTGACGTTCGTCGGGTCGTCTGAGCCGACCACTTCGGCGCGCGTCGCCTCGACGAGGACGTACGGCGTCTGCGTGCCGTCGAACGTGAAGCGCAGGTGGCCGACGCGCGAGGCTGCGGACAGTGTTCAAAGTGAGTGCAGTGCGTACGTGGGTGGGGCAGGGGGACAGGACGCACTGGCGGACTGCTCCGCGTGGATCGTCCCGCCTTCGATCGCGTCGAGGAGGACGGAGTAATAACTCGCAGTAGCAACCTCGTCCGCGTGGCTGAAGCGCATCCCGCGGTCCTCGAACTTCGGGCGCACCGCCCCCGCCCCTGGCGCGACGATCGCCTGACCGCTCTCGCCCATCCAGATCGCGGGCTGGTGCGTGCCCTGGAAGCCGTGGATGGCGGTGTCGGTGTAGTTGTACGGCGTGACGGAGACGTAGTTGTGGCGCGTCTGTGCGACCCAGCGGGTCATGGCGAAGGGCGGGGCGGTGGAGGGGATCATGCCCCCGGAGCCATTGGGCGAGTCTCCGCCGTTCCCAATGAATCTGTAGATATACGTTAGCTCAGAGTCTATGCAACGCACGGCCAAGAAGCGGATACACTTGTCCGTGGCGCATTATCAACGACACATTCCTCAGTACCGAATATTGAGATGGTTGAGCCTTGGCTATGTTTCTTTGGGGCCACGAGATCCGCTTCGGGACGGTGTCTCTGCCCAGAGCTGCCTGTCTCTGTGCAGACACAACGTCCGTCGCCGTCATCGGCACGATCTTCAGCTCATCGTCAGCCATCCAGATTGTGTCCTGCATCTGGGAAATGTTCGTATCCCCAAGCCTCAGTGTACAGGAGACGGGGCCGAATGCGCGATTCTACGACTCTGTGCGGACGAAGGCCGGGACGTCGGCGCCAGTCAGTGATCTGAAGCTGATGTTGCAGTCACATCAAGCAAAGCCCTTGCCTCCCTGGGTGGCTGCTAATCTATGCTGCGCGACCCGAAGATGAGAGAGAGAGAGAGCGTGCCTTCGGCTCCCGGGACGCACCTGCCTGCGCCAATCCGTCGACTACGTATCAGCCCTCTGTCGGGCAACTTCGGTGCTCAGCGCCCATTCGCATTCAGAGATTTCCAGTTGTGCAGAGACGCGGTCTTTGTATGTATTCCCCGCGAAGACCGAGTCTCTGCACAACTCCAAATCCCCGCCATCTCATGCCTGTACACTGCACTGAACTGTCTCCCCCCTTCATGTTAGGGATGAGTAGTGCCGAAACTCCACCGAGAAGAAAGAAAAATAGTAAGAACGAGGAACTCACGGGTCGACATAGTCGACGGCTATGCTGGGAGGTTGGGAGAACGCGTCAGGTGCGGTGCGCGAATGGAGCTGGGCGCTTGCCACGACAGCAAGCAGAGTGAGTGGAAGGAGAGGGCCCATTGCGCCTTTCTTGAAGAGAGAGAGTGCTCCACTATCGCTTCCGCCAGGGCTGGTATATGAGTGGAGAGCCACAGGCCGGTAACGTGGGGTGGTCGACGTCGAAGGTGGCGAACAGACTCCAGAAGCTGGTCATTCGACCGCCCTTCCAATCCTTCGCGCGCTTCCACCATCCACACACCCACGTGGCCGTGCCGCCCACGTGTGCATTCGCACGCCACAGCCACAAATCCAACCACTTCAGCCACCAAGGTCAGGTTCGAGGAGTCGCTGTAACTCTCTACTCTACACTTACTCTGAAATTCAGCACATCATTACAGGCTCGGATTGCGCCCACCCGCAAGTCGAACTTCGGTACGATGTTCAACACTAGCGGCCCACGGTGTTGGATTGCCGGTGTAACTTTGAAATCAGTTGACTCCGCTCGTGGAGCGGGGCAGAACGTCCCAGTTCAATCTGGGACGCATGACCACTCCTACTGCGACCTGGACCAACTCGTCTAGACCATCCACAGCTTCCATCTTTCTGTCATCCTCTCAGTATGGCGACCCAAGTACATCTAACGGCGCCTCTCATATTGCAGGTACGGCATCCATCCTCACGCGACGGCCCATCTGACCTGGACCGGGACCCAATGGGAAACAGAATGAAGTCGTTTGCTAAAGTGCTTCCTATGACGGCGAACGCCCGAAGGTGAACGTTCAAGCTAGGCGAGGAAGCGAAAGCAGAGGATCCGGCGCTGAGCTGTTCCCGAAGCAATTGTTGGAGCACAGATTTTGGCAAGCGAGCGCTTGCTCGCCGGAAGTTCCCGACGTAGGATACGACGCGGGATTGTACCGTTTTGTAGTTCATCCGTTTGCCTCTGTACCACGACGACCGGTACAGGACAACCGGAATCTACTCGCTTTTCGCTGCTCAGCTTGACCTCCAACAGATGTTCCAACAGCAATTTCTCCTCTGAGGCGTACTCTGAGGGCTCCCGAATCAGCTAGAAGAGAACGCGTGCATGTTATGGTGGTGAAGAGACAGACTCAAAGTATTTACTACTGCTTAGTCACTCAGGCGGGCTTCGCAAGGTGATAAGCGCTGTGGCTGGCTGTTGTTTGCCCGTGTTTGTGCCCCTTCAACAATCCGGTGAGAGGCTCAGGAAGTGCAGTTCGGCGCGCTCAAAGTGCTCCCTCTACCCTCATTCGATACGACCAGATCTGGAGAGAAGGTCTAGTATTCTCTATTGGCCTGTCACAATCCCGCACTCTGCTCGTTCATCCTCGTGGCGGTGGTCCAGTGGAGGTCCAAGTGCAAGTTGTACAACGCGTAAACGTGGAACAGCTCGTCGACGTAACCGTATTCAACCCGCACCGGGAGGGCCTCCTCGCGACGCAGGACTCGCGGCACATGGGCGGCACATGGAAGAGAACAAACGGGTTCAGGGGGGAAACTGTAGCAGGTATGTCACTCATATGGCCTGGAACCGCCCAAAACGGTACGTCGAAGAGCGGCGGCGGAGAGGACATGGTTGTCCGTCCTCGATGCGGCGCTGCCCCATGCAACTCGGCATATCCGCCGGTGCCGGGGCTACCTTCTATGAGGCATATCGCCAGACATCGGCCGCCTGCGGGTGGTCCGAGACCAGCAGGCGTACCAGCACAACAGTCGGACCGGAGTTCGTGCGAGATCAGCGGTCGAGATACCGGAGAGGTCTAGTGTGGCCAGGTCGGAACGGCGAGTTCGATGCTCTGGCAGAGGGAGATATATGGCTCGTCCGAGGAGCGGCAGACGCGAGGGCTTTGCAACCCTGTCCCAGAGGTGTTGCGTAATAGAGGCCGTCTGTAAGGTCGTTTCAACCGCTGTTGGGCGGCACCTCGCCGGTCCATGTTTATCTGGACGGGGAGGGGTTCCCAGGTCCTGTCGCAAATCTTCCCACCAGGATGGGATAGTGTTCCTAGCTCAATCGGCCATGTCCTGCATCGCTAAGGGGCGGCGCGGGACCGAGCTGTCGTTGACGACGAATATATGCGTGTCTCTCATGGGGAAGACAAGTTCAAGTTCTCAGTGGCGTATAGACGAGACCCCTGTATCGGTTTCTGTGAAGAGCGGAGCTGGCCCCCCATCATCCGGTGGAAATCCCTAAGCTCAGTGTTCTGCAGCCCATCGACGGAGGTCAGACCGCCTCGCACCCATGGGTGTGATGTGGTCCGACGTCGGCGCGGTATTATCGGTGCGGGACCCGAGCAGAGTAACGAATTGGTGGCATTGTGAGCCGCCTGCTCCTTGCTTCCCGCCCAGTGTGACGTGAACATGTCTTCCGATGTCGAGCAGGAGATCCCTGTGTCTGCCTCCAAGTTTGGAGAGGTGGAAACTCCAGAAGGGCAAGTCTCATATAGCTCTGGCTCGACGGTCGATATCTGGCACGTCGCAGGTGGGGAAGACGCTGTCTCTCAAAGGTGTTCTCAGGATGTTAGAGCCCCGGTCTGTCAGCCGTCGTCAGGCGTTGCAACAGTTGGGCGGCATCTACTTAGCCAGTCCATGTTTATCGGGACTGGGAGGGGTTCCCATGGCATTTCGTCAATCCTCCCATCAGGATGGGATCGTGTTCCTAGCCAGGCCGGCTATTTCTTGCATCGACCGGGACGTTGTGCGTTATTTTCGCGTAGCGGAGGGCGAGTTCAGCTCGAGCTCCATAGCGTGTAGGCCAGGCACCCGTTTCTTGGATCTTGATCGAGTGGGAGCTGACCGGTTCGTGAGGGCGAACGTTCAACGAACTGGTTCAGCGTTTCTTGCGCCCCTACGGCTGATGTCCGTAACGATCAGTGCTGCATGGTCTGCAAGATCCATGTCGGAGACCCGGGTTCTCGCTAGCTTCACGTCGTCCGGATGCTGATCTACCTGCTCGTCATCTCAAGCTGGCATGTAACAGGTCGTGTACGTTTTCTGGCGGGCAACTCTGTTTTGCACCGATCCCACTCAAGGGTCATATTTATCTCGACGCATGTTCTGCCCCTCTACCATGAGAGCCAATCTTAACTTTCTGACAGCCGTAGACGTCCCTGCCCGGCACACCGCAGCTCCTCAGCCTTAGGCTGGCCCGACTTCATCCACTCCTTGGCCCTCAGCTGCGCAGCGGCGAGATCCCCATATACAACGCCGCTCTTTGCACTCCCCCTCAATTCCGCCCTCCTTCATCGTTCCTCCTATCAGCTAGTCTCTGCTTTAGACTTGCATCCCAAGCACCCCAACTCTCCGACTCCTCCTTGTGGGACTGGTCCGGAACATTTAAACTCTCCGAGCATCCGAGACGAAAAACGTTGCCGCAAGTTCAACCCACCTTCGTTCGGCATCCCTCTCCCTGCCGCCTCCCAGTCTACTGGTCGACACCCCAATTCATGCCAATACAAGACCCCTCTCCATCCCATGCGCGGATCCACTCCGCTGTTTCCTCAAGCGCCTCCCGAACCCGGCCGTGTGTCAGACTAGCCTGTCGACGCAGCGGTCCGTATGTTCGAGGACATGGCGGCGGTCCTCCCCCTCCGCTGGTTCCAACGCTCTTCCCGAGCCCGCACTCTGGTCCAGCAAAGAGCGCTCTTCGCGCCGGGTGCGCGTACCTGTCTGCTGCGTCTGTGTCCCACTGTCGCTGACGGAGCCGGCTTCTTACTGACGTCGACGCCGCCTGCTGCTCTCAGCAACATGCGACACTTGTATGCGTCAAATACACGCGTCGGCTCCTCGCAGAGGACGTCTGCCGGCAGCGCAGGAGCGCAGCGCACCGATTGGCCGTCTGCCCAGGCCCGAGCAACACACCGACGCTCTGGCCGTGGCTGCCCGCCCGGTGTCCTGGTCGAGCAGCGCAAACGGCACTGAGGATCGCGCAATTCGCGCCTCGCGATTGGCCTGTCCATGCCGACGGAGGTGGAATGCTCGGTCCCGCTTCAACCCTGCATATGCGACACCCTCTGTACTTGGAAAGCAAGCAAACCACGTCCTACGACGTATAAAAGGCGTCCTGCTCTCGCTCGACCTCCTCAGAGCACACCAGTTCTCTGCTTTCCTCAGCGCACCCCACAGGACCCATGGCCTTCAAAGCTCTTCTCTCCATCGTCACCCTCGCCGCGGCCCTCCAGGGCGCGAACGGTGCGGCCGTTTTCCGCATCTCCCTTTCCTCCTCTCCGTGCAACGCGTATTCTGACATGCTATATGCGCGGCCGCGGCTGCTGCAGGTGCGCTCACGCGCCGCGTCGCGTGCCCGGACGGGAAGAACACGGCGACGAACGCGGCGTGCTGCCAGCTTTTCGACATCGCCGACGACCTCCAGCAGAACCTGTTCGACAACGGCCAGTGCGGCGAGGACGTGCACGAGTCCCTCCGCCTCACCTTCCACGACGCCATCGCGTTCTCCCCGACTCTGAACGCCCGTGGCGAGTTCGGGTGCGTCCCGTCGATTTCTGAATTCTGAATGCCGCCATCGTGTTCGTGTTCGTGTTCCTGACGACGGTTGTGGTCCACAGCGGCGGAGGGGCCGACGGCTCCATCGCGATCTTCGAGAACATCGAGACCAACTTCCACGCGAGCTTGGGGCTCGACGAGATCGTCAACGAGCAGCGCCCGATCCTCCAGAGGCACAACATTTCGACCGCTGACTTGTACGTGTGCTTTTGCTGTTCCGCGACGCGCATCCCCACTGACACGAAACACCACACCGTAGCATCATGTTCGCGGCCGCGGTCGGCGTGTCGAACTGCCCTGGGGCGCCCCAGCTCGACGTCTTCCTCGGCCGTGCGGACGCAACCCAGCCCGCTCCTGACGGGCTCGTCCCCGAGCCGTTTGGTATGTGCCATCCACACTGATGGATTCCCCTGCAATGTCTCGTGAACTTTCCACTCGCAGATTCCGCCGACTCCATCCTCGCCCGCATGGGTGACGCCGGGTCGACCCGATCGAAACCGTCTGGGCTGCTCGCGTCGCACACGATCGCCGCGGCGGACCTCGTGGACCCGACGATCCCGGGCACGCCGTTTCGACTCGACCCCGGAGCTGTTCGACACGCAGTTCTTCATCGAGACGCAGCTCAAGGGCACGCTGCTTCCCGGGGGACGGCGGGGAACCAGGGCGAGGTGATGTCGCCGGCTGGCGGGCGAGCTGCGGCTGCAGTCGGACTTCGAGCTCGCGCGGGACTTCGCGCACGGCGTGCGAGTGGCAGTCGTTCGTGAACAACCAGCCCCAAGATCATCGGCCGCTTCCCACGACGCGTTCCACGACCTCTCGCTCGTCGGCCAGAACGTCGACGAGCCTCATCGACTGCTCCGAGGTCATCCAGACCCCGCCCCCGCCCCGCGAGCGACGCGCCACTTCCCCGCCGGGCTCACCGTCGACGACGTCGAGCAGGCGTGTTGTGCCGCCACCCCGTTCCCCACCCTCCCGACGGACCCCGGCCCGGTCACCTCGGTCGCCCCGTGTAAGTGGCCCATCCAATCGCCTCGCAGACGTTACACGAGAGATTCTGAACACCGTTGCGTTTGCGTTTAGCCCCCGTCCTAAGCTCCACACGCGAGGGACATTTTAGAGTTTCAGGAAGACTTCGCGGGCGCGCCCACGACCTGCTCGAAGCTCTTCCCCCGGCCCCGGTCTCGGTTTAAATGTCTGTGTCCCCCTCCCCACCTCTCCCCCTCCCCCGAATCGTTATCACCTCTTGTTTCCGTGTCTCGCTTGCCTGCGGAAGATGGGTTTATAAGCTGTGACGGCGGTGTATATACGGCGTGCCGGTGTATCGCAGTTGTTGTCGATGAAGATGAATGAATTATATTTACAGACCACAACTCCCGGCTCGGCTCTCGGAGGACGCGCTTTCCAGCTGCTCCCGAAAGCGAACACCACCGCCCCACCACGGCTCCGAGTTCTCTTATAATATCCACGATTATAATTCAGTCTCTTCCGCATCCCGGGCCTCCGAGTCGCCAAAGTTAGACGGCAGGACTCTTCTTTCGCCTACGTGCCTGCGGGTATCTTGTTCCCTGCCGGAGCCGCTCCCTCTCCGTAGTACACGGTCTTCGGTTTCACGACATTCCAGTCCCAGGAACATGGGAGCCGGCCAAGGCAGGAGGCCTCGAGACGCCATCCTTCATCCCCGGGCCATCGTGTCTCATTGCTCACGGTATCCGAGTACGAGTCAGCCCCGTGAGCGTGGTGGGCCTGTTATTTTGGAACCTGAGTCCAAGGGATTTTGTAAGGTATCGGCGCCTGACTTGGCGTCTCGTTCCTCCTCCAGCGTCTCGTCTTCCTAATCGGACGATCGGTCGCCCGTCTCCCGCGTGCTCCCCCTTGGTCTCGACCGTCATGTCTCACCTCCCGGTCTCTCTCTAGGTTCCCGGTTTTCTTATTGTTCCCTTTCCTCTGCTTTTCCGTCTTCCTTACTCTCGCTCGGACGTCTCTCACCCCATCCCATTTCCAATCTCTATTCCTTATTGTTCTCCCTAGGTACTTATGCTTGTACTCGTACGGGGAAGATCCCCAGAACTTGCGATACGACGACGACACTACCCACTCAGTTACTCGCGTGTCTGCAAGATTCTCTCGTGTTTCCGGCACCTTCGGCTTAACCGCTCAACGCTCAAGCCCCGAAGGACCGGTTTATCACATTTTTTGAGTGTTTCTTTTTCTTCGTATCGTTTCCCTGACGCGTCGGCCTGATCAACCGCACGCTAACGTTCTCATACCGGTTTAGACATGTCTTCTTTCGATGCTAGCAAGAAGTGCACGGGCGCGCGGACCTCGCAGCAGGTGGCCGCCCCCGTTGAGGACGCGCACAAATCAACCTCGGAGCTGAGCTCGCTCGAGGCATCCGGTACGTCTCCCCATCAGTGCAGTATTTTCCTCCCCGAGTCTGGCCTCTTCTGCGGTTCGTCCCGTATCCGTTTTGCGGCGATGAACCAGGAGCTGGTTCGCAAATGGGGTATCCCTGCTCGCGACCAGCTCTCAGACTCGGGCGAGGACAGAAGGATGACGCGCGCACACACGAAGTTGGCCCGCGCGGGCACATTCACGCCCGCGCAGGATGATTTGGTGTACCGCGGTCAGGATGGGATGCGCGCTAAAGTTTCGCGCGAGGAGAAGCAGATGGATGCGGAGACGCTGACGTCCGACGGTGAGCCGGCCGCGCCCAGCGCCGGAGCTCCCGTTGTTGAGCCATCCCTCCATGGTGGTGAGCCGGCCGCGTCCAGCACCGGAGCTCCCACCATGACGATGCATGCAGACGGTGAGCCGGCCGTGCATAACGCCGGAGCTCCCGTCAAGATTCCTTCTTTCGGTGGTGAGCCGGCCGCGCGTTTGCAGCGGAGCTCCCATCAGGATGCATGCGGGCGGTGAGCCGTGCGCCTTAGGCACGGGGCTCCCGTTCATGAAAAATTCGCAGGTCAATGGTGAGCCGGCCGCGCACAGCGCGGAGCTCCCATTGGGAGGATCCTCGCGATCTGAGGCTGAGACGGTGGCTTGCGCTGCCAGCTCTCGCCAGAAGAAACAGGAGTTTCGTCCCCAGAGGAATGGAAGCTTCCGGTCATGGGTATGGGCACGCAGCCGTCCTCGCCGAGTCTTTCTCAGCGTCGCGACGAGAAGTTCTCCCTCTTGGTTCCGATTTGTCAGAAGATGAGGACCCGTATGGTCCTTACCTAAGGACTGGTTCATTAGTACCAATAGTATTTGTCCTGTGCTACCTCCAATTAGAATTGAATCATCATTTTTAGCGATGATTTCTGGAGTGAAGTTGACTCGAGTGACTCAGATGAAGAGTGCGACTTGCAGTGCGCCATTCAAATCTTCCATTACCACGGCAGTGCAAGAGCATGAGATGTGCGAGCAGTATCAGGGAATTTCAGTCATGGCGTTGATCGTCGCAGTGGACTCGAAACGATGATGACGTTGACTCAGATGATGACGTTGTCCAAGAGGATCCGGAAGATGAGGCACCCGGAGCTCCTTTGGGCAGAATGGAGGGCGTGGCTCGGAACAGGCGGCGCCCCGCGCAAAGAGCCAGCGCGAGTTCTTGCGGCAGTACGTCTCGGGGGCGCGCTCAGAGCGTAAGAAGCCAAAGCCGTCTTCAAGAAAAGGCAAGCGCAAGGCGCAGGCTCAAGGACCAGCGCAGTTCAAGCGCGAGCCTTCATTAGTTCCAGATGGCGGGTGGTTCAGGGCGTCGACTTCAGCTGGAGGGCGAGGACCTCCTCGAGGACCACCATCCTCATCTAGTGAGTTTGATCCGAGTAGCACTTCCTCGGACAGCTCGAGCGACCGCGGATACTTGTGTTCGAGCTCGTCCTCACCCTCAGACCATGGGCACCGGGGAAAGACTCCGCGCGAGAAGCGTCATCGCGAGAAGCAGAAGCGCGAGGCGAAGCGCATCCGGAAGGCACTCGCTGGGGTTAAAGTCAAGCCGCCTTTCTCGTGGGACGGGACGCCCGACCTAGATTTGTTCGACCAATGGACGTACGAGGTGGATACATGGCGCGAAATATATGGACTTTCCGATAAGCTAGCTCTGAAGCTGGTGGTGCAGTTTCTTACGGAAACTCCGAGCAGATTCTTCATGAAACATGTCGCTACCTGTCAGTCGGAGTGGGACATGTCCAGCCTTTACGAAGCGCTGTTTGATTACTGTTTCCCCTCGGACTACAAAGCGGATCTTCGGCTGAGGCTCGAGCGATCCGTGCAAGGCAGATCCAAAGTGCGGGACTTTGTGCGCGAGATCCAGCATCTCGCTGCCAGGTTCCCGGATGTTTCGGACTTCCAACTCGCGCAGATTTTCTGGCGCGGTGTACATGGCTATATTCGTGTATACCTGATCGAGAAGGGGCTGCACCCGGAGCGCGCACCTCTCGACAAGATGGTGAAGTACGCTGCACGTCGCGAGGAAGCCTATATTGAGGCTAGGCGCAATGAGCGAAGCTTCGAAGGATCAGTCCCTGCCCGACGAAGTTGGGAGAGGTTCGAAGTACACTCCTCAGAACTTCAAGGAGATGTTGAACGTACTAGTGAGCGGTCTGACTCGCCCGAGCACCAGTCTGAATGGCGCGATGATTTTGGACAAGGCATTCAGTTCGAGAAGTTGCCCAAGGAACAGCGGGATAAGCTGTATACGGAAGGACGTTGCTTCAGCTGTGGCAAAAGGGGACATCTGAGACGCGACTGCTCTGTACGTCAGACTGCGAAAGCCACAAACGTTGGCATCAGTGCAAGCTCCATCCGGTTCGAGAACCTGGAAAGTTTAGCTGAGCGCGCTCGACAAGCCGATGGCATAAACGTGGCTTCAGTTCGATTCAACCTCCCTGAGCTCCATAGGCATGCAGAGGTGTCTTTGCCTGATTTCGACGCGTACAGAATGGACACGATGGATTCATCTGAAGACAGACTAGACCACCTTTGGTCGAACTTGCCCAACAATCCAGACTCATGCACAATCAATCACATCGCCGGTGGCCATATTTGTGCCAGTGCTGCCCCGCACAGCGCCATTGTCCAGCTTTCGGATCAAGAAGGCACTTACTTTGGCCATAGCGCTGGTTGCGAAAGCCGCAGCGGTAGATATGGAGTACGCGGCAATGGACGAGGCGTTCGAAACGGCCACAAAGTTGGTGGGCAGGATGCCAGTCGATTCGGAGGGCGCAGAAGCTCTCAATGCGGACTTGAAACAGCGTCACCGGTGGCTCCTATCCGCGAACAGAATACAACCTTGAGAAGCGGCATCCAGGCGGAATCCATGCATGAATATCTGACAGAAAGCGAGGAACATGCGATCAAGAGAATGAACCGTCGGTCGGGCCTGAGATCGACTTCAGGCTAGGTCCCACATGGAGACTCCAGACTGGACATCATGGAGGGCGGGTATCTCACGAACATGGTTGGATCAGAAAATCGCTCACAAAGGAGCTCCTGTACGCCAATACAGGGCCGATAGCTGGGGACTTGCTCGCAAGTCCCGGAGGGCGAATGTAAGGTATCGGCGCCTGACTTGGCGTCTCGTTCCTCCTCCAGCGTCTCGTCTTCCTAATCGGACGATCGGTCGCCCGTCTCCCGCGTGCTCCCCCTTGGTCTCGACCGTCATGTCTCACCTCCCGGTCTCTCTCTAGGTTCCCGGTTTTCTTATTGTTCCCTTTCCTCTGCTTTTCCGTCTTCCTTACTCTCGCTCGGACGTCTCTCACCCCATCCCATTTCCAATCTCTATTCCTTATTGTTCTCCCTAGGTACTTATGCTTGTACTCGTACGGGGAAGATCCCCAGAACTTGCGATACGACGACGACACTACCCACTCAGTTACTCGCGTGTCTGCAAGATTCTCTCGTGTTTCCGGCACCTTCGGCTTAACCGCTCAACGCTCAAGCCCCGAAGGACCGGTTTATCACAGATTTCGACGTTTCCCATAGGGGCCAGTAAAACGAGGGTTCAGGTCCCTCGAGTTCCTCTATGGTAGGTAGTACAGGCTAGCATGGACAGATTATCACCCGGGAGGTGAGCTGCCTTGGCGCGACTCCTACCAGTTACTAGGATCGGCCCCTGGCTATTCTGCGGTATTAAAGTTAACTTCGCTGACGGGTTCATGGCATTGCCTATCTTG
>CM035307.1:4529325-4573759 GCA_002900995.3 Ganoderma boninense | reverse complement strand
CTATCAAATGTGGCTATATTGTGTGGTCCGGCCGGCGTCGGTTGCTTGACAACCATGGGTACTTTGGTTAGCCGGGTAAGTAGCTTCAACTAGTATTGTAATGGAACAGGCTCCGCTTGCAGCCTTATGCGGAAGGTTGTGGCTGCACCGCCCGCCATCTGATGACCCAGCGACCCAATAGTTCGGTGTCTAACAGGCTGGTGCCAGGAAGAAATGCGGTGTGAAGGACTTCGATCTTGACATCGTTATGGTTCCGACGCGGCACTGACCGTAAAACGCCGCTGAACAGCGTCATGCTGTTCCCAAGTCCGTCTCGATGGTGCCCTTCTGAAAGATTTCCTTGAACGATGCTAGACTGAAGTGTACCATACGGCAAACTCACACCCTTATCGAGACACATAAGGAACATGTGCCGACGCTGCAGTGCGAGCTCTATCTGGACCTCGATCCGGCTCTAGTCTGCCATCCGGAATCACCATTGTTGGGCAGGCGAAAGTGCAGCACCGAAGCGTCGACCAGACCGTGCGCATGGAGGGATCTTGTATCTTTTGATAAACAGGCTCGTAGAATCGAGTGGAGAAGCACTTGCCAGCTGCAGCGATGGCTCTGTCGGTGCGCTTGGAACCGGTGATTGCAGACAAGTCCGCGCTGAATGGACGTACATACATGTATTTGACTTGTGCTTGAAATGCAGGGTAAGGCTCCATGCGCAAACTGGGAAGAGCTGTATCTTCTGAGGCAGGCCGAGATCTAGGGAGGGCCTTGTGCCTCCGACGACGACTTCGCCGTCAAAGTGATATTCTAGGGCCTGGTTGTGTGCGCCAATAGACCTCCCTCCGAGTGCCAATGGTCCTGATATGGTGTCTGGGGTCTGTCTGCAGTCGGCGCCTACCCGTGCCTCCGGGGCCTGCGGCCAGGCACCGGGATGTCGGTGCTCCCCTCCTCCTTCGCTGCAGACAGAAATATCGACTGAATAACGTCCGACGCCGCCATATTTCTCTCCTCCCAAGCATTCACGGCTTTCCATCACCCCGCCTCCCTCCAGCCATACGCAAACACCGCTCAGTTCACTGATCCGGGTCCACCCACGTCAGGACTCGTCTCTCAGGAGCTTACTCTGCCTCCTACCGGTGCCAGGGACGACACTAGTGGTAGCCTAGGACACTTACATCTACGAAGTTGCGAACTCTCCGGTCTTTGGGGCTGAAACACATCCCATTTATCGCCTGCATATACTGCGCGCTCATGGTGCGTGCCCCGCCCGGCTTGCACACCCTACCTTTTCTCACTGTCCCGCTCAGGCATTCTAGGTGGTGACAGACGTGCTGCCGTTGCCGGCGACCGCTCTCGCAGGCGTCGCGCTCTACCGGGCCTCCGCGTACATCACGCGGCGGGTGCATCATACCGGTCGCTGTAAGTAAGTCTCGTCATATGCCATAAGATCCGCTGGTGTGTTGCACGATGAGGGCCGAGTCTGACGGCGCTAGGCGGTCATCATCGTCCTGTTCGCGCTCCAGCGATCCCCAGTTGACACCGTGGGCCTTTCGCGCGAGGCCCATCTCCATCGCGAGGACTCGGATGCCGTCCGCGGGCGGAGGTGGTGGAGGTCCAGGATGGAACGGCTGGGGCCGGTGGCGAGGATGCCATCACGCTTCCAGGTCGGAGCCATCCCGTGTTCGATGGGCTCAATGACACCGTCGACCGGGACTGTGAGGTGATGCCGGCCAGCGCGAGGGATACCCTCACTAGGGCTCGAATTGGAGCCTTGGATGGCGATGCCGCTAGAGGTTAGGAGACATACGATGACGGTCCCCGAGAGCCTTGTTTAGTTGTTGTCTGTGGTCGCCTCGTGAGTCGTAAATTTAGTGTTCCCATATCTCTCCAACCAGAAGTGGCCTCAGACACGCTCTAAGCTAGGCTAACGCGAATGACTCATGTGGTAATGCGGTGGAATAGAAAGCACCGAGCCGTGCCGAGCACAGCTTGCCACCAGCGACCACGAGACAGCGTGCCCACCGTCGAGTCCGCGAGGATAGGTTTCCCTGCCGTGCCACTCTGGGATGAACACCCGGCCGAGTCGTCCACAGCAGTCCGGGCGGGAACTGAACCGAAGAATCTAGCCATCGCGCTGCAGCACGACGGCTCACTGCGCCTATCACCTACCGTGCCCCTGACACAGCTCGCCGTATCAGAATATCAAGTGCGAGATGCCACTCACCTCAAGCTCGCCGCCAACTACTAGCATCGAAGGAATGTCGGAGACCGAGCACCCGCGCCCTCAGCGCGGCCCTAGCATCAGCTTGGTGTGGGTCCTTCGTGGCGCTGACAACAACCGAGATAGACCTAACACAATGTGCAACCGCAGCTGTGTATCGACACTACTTCGCGCTATGCTGGTGTGCCGTCGTTTCACGGGACTGTGGAGAACTTGTACATGGATGCCTAGCTGTAGTCCGTCCCTGGATAATCTGCACCAAGGCGCGAGGTGAGTGTCCCGCGCACTATCTCCCGATTCTCGAGTCTAATTAGAATTTAGAGGTGCACGCCACTCACAGATCCGGTCGACCCCCCATTCCGGCGCATCGATGGCGTCGATGTAGCCCTCCTGCTCGATCGCGGCCGCGGACCACTTCGTGTAGTTCACGTCCCGGCCACCGTGCACATGGGTTGGGTGCTTCTTGGGCGGGCATGGAGAGGACACGAATTCCCCGTGTATACCCGTGGTGCGCCTCCGAGTATCTCATAGTAGATGTCATCTAAGGAGTCTGCAGAAGGTTCAAAGTGAACGAACATTAAGAGTGCCCCCAAGTGGGAAGAAGTAAAGACAAAAGTGAGTGAAGATGCACAGGCACAAGATCGTCCATGCATAGCTCATCAATGTCCTAGAAAGTACTTATTCAGGGCCGCGACGGATATGCTAATGGTGTAGTGAGGGTTAACGTTCAGCATGTAGGTTCGCTCACAACCCCCCTATCTATGTTTATGAAAGCAGCCGCTATCGTCAGTGCTCTCGTCGCGATGCGGCTCCCGACTCCTTCATTACAGACAGCACGACTCGGATATTGACTTGAATCATACCTGATTCCCTCACAGTACTCTTCGCTTAAGCTACAGATGTTCTGCACTTTTAGAAACCAGCATCCCATCATTCCGCCTCTAGGCTTCAGGGCAGCCGTACGCAGAACACTGCTCACTGGTTCGGGCTACCGACTTGGACTCGGACTCGGCCCCACCTCAAGGCTCGTCTCTCAGGCTTACTCTGCCTCCTACCGGCAGTGCCAGGGACGACACTGGTGCTGGAGCAGGACACTGGCATCTGCGAAGCTGCGAACTCTCCGGTCCTTGGGGCTGAAACGCATCCCACTTATCGCCGTCAGGGGAGCTTGAACTGTGGATGGTATAACTCCTGCGAAAACTTCGTAATCGCCTTCATCAGCAGCGTTGGCGTTCAGGATGACCTGCAAGACCGCAGCCCAATCCCCTCCTACTGACTTCACAGTGGACAGATTAGATAATGGAAAGCGTTATATCGATAGCCCTTCCAGGAATCCCTCCTCCTCCTCGTCCAAAACCTAAATCCAACCCAACGCGATGTCCTCGGAGAGCAACTCCACCGCCCCAGATTTTCGTATGCTTGGAGTCAACACGGTCGCCCTGGACATCGTCCAATATTACGCCCGTAATGCGAGTGGCGGGACGGTCGAGTTGGCGCTGTCGAGCTTTTCATTCGGTGCGTACTCTCTGTTCAAGACGTCTTCGCGAATCTGCCGCCGTGGTCCAGTCTCACGGGGCATTACCAGGCGTGTTGACAGTCCTCTCCTTCACTTCGATATACTTCCTCATGTGAGCTGTTCGACATCCTTTTCCTTCGAATACTATGCGATCAACGCTGCGATGATTGCAGCCGCCGGGGATCGCCTGCTCGGACGTCGACGGGCGCCAGGATCCCTCTCCTCGGCATCCTAACCCTGTACCTGTCTACGGGCACATACATGGCGGCCCTCATCTGGAACCAGTCGAGCACCAGCCGGTGGGTCGCTGCCGCCACGGCTGGCCTCTCCTCTCCGTCCTACGACGGGCGGGAGGAGATCGTCGTGTTCGAAGATCTCGTCCTCAAGCAATCGTGGATGCTCACCATCGCCACCATCTTGAACGTGAGCTCCGAGTCCTTCTCTCAAATATCATGTGTGGAAGGGTAAAGTAACGATTCTCTTGCAGTTTGTTGTCGGGGACGCGATTGTCTGGTGGCGCGCCTGTGTCATCTGGCAGCACAAGGTGGTGTATTGCGTCGGGTCGCTGCTCGTAACCCTCACTCTCGGTATGTCTACCCGTCTTTATTCCGTACTCAGCAGCCTTTATCTGATGCCCCCCACGTCCTCGGCATCGCCGGCGTGTATGTCAGTGCGCAAGGCTCATGCGGAAGCCCGGCCCTCGTCGTCCTTCTCTCCGCAAATGCATGCGCGCTCGCGGCGGTGTCCTCGTCCCTCGCCACGAACATCCTCGCGACGGCTCTGATCGCATATAAGGCATGGTGCGTGCCCCAACCCCCCTTTTAATCTGGCACTAAGCGGTAGACCTCGCGCATGGACAACAGGGAGCACCGGCGAGCGGTGAGAAAGCAGCTCGCAGCGGCCGGGACACGCTCGCAGGTCCTGCAAGTCCTCGCCCTGCTCGTGGAGTCCGGCAGCATATACTGTGCGCTCATGGTGTGTATCACAGTACCACGCTCTCCCCCCCACCCCCCATCCGAGTCCCTCGCCCCCAGCCCACACTCCTACGTCTGCAAAGGCTCCGACGTCACGCTCAACGCACTGAGAACGCAATACAGGCATTCTCAGTGGTGACGGACGTAGTGCCGTTGCCGGAGACCGCTCTCGCGGGCGTCGCGTTCTACAGGGCCTCCGCGTACATCACGCGCGGATGCATCATACCGGTCGCGGTGAGTAAGTCTCGTCATATGCCATACCATCCGCTAGTGCGTTGCAGGACGAGTCTGACGAGACTAGGCTATCTACCCGGCGGTCATCATCGTCCTCGTCGCGCTCCAGCGATCCCCGATCGACGCCGTGGGCTTGTCGCACGCTGCACAAACCCATCCCCATGGCGATGACTGGAATTCCGCTCGCGGGGACGTGGAGGACGGCGCGGTTGGAGCGAGCAATACCATTACGCTTCCAAGCCATCCCGCTCTCCGTGGTCGTGAGGGGCTCGAGGACGCTGTTGACTGGGACTGCGATGTTATGTCGGCCAGCGTGAGGGATGGCCGGATCAGAGGGACATCCTCGCTCGGGCTCGACTTGGAACCATGGATGGCGATGCCGCTGGAGGTTGAGTGACCGTATGAGATGACGGTCACCGAGCATCTTGCTGAGCTGTGGTATGTGTTTGCGAGGCGCAAGTTCGGCGCTTCCGTCTCGTTAGAGTCGAACGTGGCGTCAGACACACTCTAATGTATGGAATAGCTAGCAACTGGTGCGATTATGAGATGGAATAGAACGCACTGAGCCGTTTCGGGTAGCTGAGCTTGCCACCAGAGACCCCTGGACAGGATGCTCGCCTGTCACAATCGAGTGCACGAGGATGGACAACACGGCTGACAACTTGCCCGACCGGCGACGGTGCACAGTCGTCCACGGCAGCCCAGACAGGAACTGTGTCGAGGGAGCTGCCATCGCGGTCAAGAAGGACGCCTCTGTCCAGCCTAGGGACAGACCCCGGAGACCACCGGGGGACCTTTGGCACCTGCCGCGTTTTTTGGGACCTACATAGGCGCCAAGGCCCCGATTTGCTTTCTACGCTTGCCCAGATGTCTCTTTCCGAGACAGCTTATCTCTACAGTATCCACTATCCGAGTCGCTGTAAGATGACGGTGCGTAGTGACATTCGCTCAGTCAGAGAGGTATGTATTTATATTTAGAACATCCTTAAGGCTCTGGTGAGAAGTCGACGCGATTCGTTTATTTGCCTCTGGGGCACCCCTGCGGGACTTCACCCAGGGCAAGGATGCTCAGACACTCAGGCTGCGATTGGCATTTACCAGGTGCTCCGGGAACCGGTTCTCGTGTAGCTCACTTGCAGTGTTCGATTCACAGACGCAAATGATCACTCGGATGTATGCATCTCTACAGGTGAGCAAGTCCTTTTGTCCGTGTGCTGGCTGACCATCGCGCTGCGTATGGAGACACGGAGGAGAACTGCGGCGGGTAATCAAATGCGCATACCATGCAATTCTTCGAGTCACTCTTCAGCTTCAGGGCCCCCGTGACTTTTCGGCTCAAACGTTATAGGCACAGACAACTCACCCCGTCCTGCCGGCCGTCTTCTGGCAGTCGACAGGAACGATTTCGGTGCTGAGCCCCCTGAGTTTGGTCCTAATATTTCGTAAAGAGGATGTCGCGACCATTGGCAAGCCCAATTTGATGCTGTGCATATAGCTGGCACTCCATTCTGATCTGCTCAGCGACGTTGATGCCGAGCCTTCTCTCTCTCTGTGCGATCTACACGTCTTTTCATCGAGCTCTATCGGCCATGGCAGGACGTCCTCAAGATCCATGGCCGATGGTCAGTGCGCTCGGCCTCGCCCCCAAGTAGCGTTGCACACCCAAGGATTTTTTCCTGCGTTCCTTCGTGATGCTGGCGAGACCTGAGATAAACCAACTGTAATGTACAACTGCTGTGCTACATCGCGTTGTGCTGGCCAGCCGCCGTCTCACGGGACGGTGGAGAACTTGTACACGGACTCCCAGTTGTAGTCCTTCCCGGGATAGTCTGCACCAAGGCGCGAGGTCAGTGTCCTGACGAATTCTGTGACGATTCCCGAGTCTAACTAGAGGCGCACGGCACTCACAGATCTGGTCGACCCCCCATTCCGGTGTGTTGATCGCGTCGATGTAGCCCTCCTGCTCGATCGCAACCGCGGACCACTTCGTGTAGTTCACGTCCGGACCCCCATGCACGACTTTGCGCGGGGTGTCGAGCCAGAAGCCCGTGTAGACCTGCACCGCCGGGTTGTCCGTCGTCACGTCCAGCCTAGCATCCGAGGTGGATGTGAGCGTCATCGTCGCTTATCAAAAAGCGGACGACGAGACGAAACGAGAGAGACGGACCTGATGCCGGAGAGCTCGCTCCAGAGGGAGACGCCGGGCTTTGACTCCTCGCTGTGGTCGTAGATCCAGCAGTTGTCGTACCCTTGGCATCCTGCAGACCAGATCATCGCGGGCCGTCATCGGCTATCCGGCAGAAGAATAAGAGATGGCCGCGGGGACGTACCACTGCCGCATAGACCGACCGTGTCGTCCCACCGTGCGCCGATCGCCTGCGTCTCCCGGAAGTCGAACGCGGTCCCGCCGACGTCGACCAGCTCGCCCGTGGGGATCGCGTCACCGTCGACCGCGACGACGCGCGACCCGTCGACGCGCAGCTTGTGCGCGAGCACGGTGTCCGACCCGGGCCCCTGGAACGCATCGAGGTTCCAGTAGATGTGCTGCGTCAGCATGATCGGCGTCTTCTCCGTCGCGGTCGCGTGCACGGACGTCCGGAGCGTGCCCCCGTTCTCGACTGTGTGCGTCACCTGTTTGCGCGTGGTTCAGGACGATGAGAAGGGAGAGGGAGGGGGCATGGAATCGTACGGTGGCTTCGACGTCGCCGGGGAAGCCTTCGTCCGCCGCGTCGAGGTGGTGGTACGTCACGCTGTTGTCTGTGCGGGCGACGACGGTCCAGTTCCGGCGGTCCCAGCCGTAGATCCCGCCGTGCAGCGTGTCTTGTCCTGTATTTCTGGCACATGAGACTTTCTTGTGCTCTCTGTTGAGCCAACCGCGCATATACACATACCGTCATGGTCGTTGGTCGGAATGTGGTACACGTCCGGACCGTCCGGCTGCGGGTCCTTGGTGATCGGGATCGAGAATGTCCCTGCGGGGGTGCAGTGATGGTGAGCGTTCCACTTGAGCAGAATACATCCTACGACACTCACCGTTCCTGATCCGATTGGCGTATCTTTGATTTCGTTCGACATGCAGTCAGTGGCCCCTGCTCGCCCAAATGCGCACATACACACAACTCGGGCCGCAGCAGCAGCAAGTTGCAACTCACCGGCCTCTAAGAGCCGAGTGATCGTGCTAAGTTCACGGTGAGTAAGTCACCACTCCTTCATGCCATGCATATATAACACTTACTCGCAGGCATAGAGCATCCGGTGGACGACGATGGGTCCGTGCAATGGAGACAAGAGCGGGCTCGGTATGGCTACCACTGCTCCGCTCCGCTTGTCCTCTTATACTCCGCTCCAGCTGCTCACCGATGTCTGCACGCACGGACCACTGTCCGGCCACCCAAGCACTTCCCGGTTACGACCACACCCTCCATCGTCCCATTCGCATCACCCGCAGCCACAAGGCCGGTCTCCCCGCCCGAGCATGAACCAGGGTCGGGCGGATGGAGGAACGGTAACGCGGTCATCCATGCTTGTCGAGCCGATTGCCAAGGTACGCGCACCGTGCGCGAGCGACCTGGAAATCGACCGTGCCGGCTAACAAATGACATTGACGGTTGCATAACCCCTTCCTTGGCCACATCCGCTCGGCACGACTCACATCCATCCATTCGCCGGCCGGCGTGCAATGTCCCCGGGCCCGCGCACCACACCAGGTCCGACTCACCACCACGGCTTTGCGCTGTACGCCTGCCTTCGAGTGCGCATTCATGAGATGCATGGGAACCCTCGATCGCGAATACGACAGTGCCGTCTGTCTATACGATAAACAACAACCATCCAGGACCGCGTCTCGCGGCGCCCGTCTCTTTCTCCCAGATCCGAGAAGGTAAATGGGGATGCTCGGAGACCGCGTTGTGATCGCACAAAGGTCCGTTTCACGTTTCGCGCCTAGGATATTGTGACTTAGTCCCTGCGTCCGGCAGGTCAATCCGTCCGTCATGGCGGTCGTGGTATCACGATGGCATATTCACCTCATTCTCAAGCAATCAACTACTATATCGTCTGTGTCCTCCCCAGTCACAACGTCAGTCGACATCTCCCGGAACCGGACCTGAGGACTGCCTGTGTTCAAGCGCAGAGGCGTGGCGGGGCCCACTGCTGATGTATCGGAGGGATTTTCGGTCTGTACAGGGCGGCCGTGGAGACGGCTTGGCACACCCACGGCGCACACACCGACAGTCTGCCTGACGGCTGTTTCGCGCTTAGGATGCGGCCTCCGATATTCGAAGGGTGCGTATCCGCATCCGGTCGCAACCTTGTGTGCCGTGTTCCTGACGTCCGGACCTCCCATTTGGTGTTTTACAGCCAGCACTCGCACGGTCTCGTCGGGCCATAGACAACAATCATCCGTCGGGCCTCGCAGCGGGCATGCACGCCACCGGTGCTGCACGGTTCCGTTGACAGATGGGACAGACAGTGCACCCGCAGAGCCGTGAACTTGAAGCAGCCGAGGGCGACAACTCAGCCAACCAAGTCTGTCTAACGGAAGAGTGGGTTGAGTCCGAAGGGGCGGGGGATGCTCGAGCACGGACCTCCTCTGTAGGCTGCAACTGTTTTCCTGACGTGAGCGCATCTCGCTCCGTAAAAGGGTGGTTTACGATACCGACGTCGAATGTGGGAGAAGAAAGGGACCCTCACACAGCTGTCGGGGTCTGCATGTCCTTCCGACTGCATCTGGCAGACATTAGTACTCGAGATAACTACAACTGAATATATTTCGCTTTTTTCTACTTCTACAGTATTTCTCTGGTCGACATGCAGACGCGGGGTGGTCCGAGTCCATCCACCAATGCGGCCGCCGCAGTGTATGCAGTCACGGCCCTGTTGTAACGGGCGGCCTGCCGCCGCGAGGTCGAAACGAGACGAAACCAAGCTATATTTGAGGTGCAGAAGGCGAGTACAGCGAGGGGGCAGCAATGCCAGCCCGAGACCTGTGTTGGTTCGTCGAAGAGAGGCGAGAACGTATCGTAGCGGACTAATCTAACGTGACCGGATCATGGAGTCACAGCCAGGGTAACGGGGGCCGTTACACCATCTCCTCCTTAAGGTACAGATCGAGGAGTGGGTGACGAGAGACGTAGTGGCTGTAGGGTCGTAAGATAGCGTAAACTAAACATAGTAAAACAATAACACAAGTAGTAATCAAAAGGCAACAACGTAGTGCAAGACGTAGGTACCAAAAGGCTAAAAGCGAAGACGTAGTGCGGAGTTCGAGGGACACTGAGACGTAGGGGCAAGACAAGGCTTGACGTAGACACAGTGCGAGGGACAAAGGACAAAAGCTACACAAGAGGGTCCACACATGCTACCGGTAAGCTAAGGTGGATGTCAAGGGGATAGCGATACCCGCATGACCATAGACGTAGAGGTGTCAACGCAGGCCGCAGCCCGAGAAGACCAAAAACGAGGACGTGACGAGCAACTAAAACACGTTAAGACCGAAGCCTAGAACCGTGGTCGTAGATCGAGACGAGCGGCGAGAATGTAGACGAAGATACAACGCACTCAGCAGATTTGACCGCAGCCAATGTCCACGAGGCGAGGCGACAAGAAGGATGCACTGGTGACTGAAAGAAAGCATCAAATGCAAGGACGAGGGGCATGATGCGGATACAGTGGCTGAAATGCGACGAGGGGTGAGGATGACAAGCGTCGAGATCGAAGCGCACCGAGGGATCAAAACATCGAAAGGTGTCAAAAGGGCGTCGAAAAAGCGGGATCCTGAGAGCACAAAAAGTTTTAAATTGTGCGAGGATTGCGGACCGTCTTGAGAGAGAGACTGACGCGGCTTGCATGAGCTTGCCGCGCCGTCCGAGGATGCACATCGCGCGTAACCGCTGCGACGGCCGAGGGAAGAGGAGTGTGCGCGCGTAGCGACGCACCGGAGGGAGACCTGCGTCCACACAGGATCTCCGTCTCCGCTCCGAACCTGCGTGGACACACCGACTTGCTACGGTGGTCCTCCGCACCGCTCCAGCCCACCTCCGCGAAGACGTGCGAGAGGTCTCGAGGACGGCGTACCTTCCGCTCTGCTCCATGTCCGCGTCCTCCGAAGGCTCTGGTTCCACCACACCTATCTCCCTTTTTTCCGCCGAGGCTTCCGTGCCGGAGGCGCGGAGATGAGGCGACCTGAAAAAAATTGACAGCCTCGGAAGGCAGGGGTTTGGTCAAGGATGATTGGCTGTGAAGGGAGGGCGGGGGGGAGAGCTAACGTGGCTGATATTGATGAGGACGGGAGGGGCAGGCAGGGCTGTGAAGGGTCCAGGTGGGAGAGCGAGCGCCAGTGAGCGAAGGTGTCGAGGACGAGGAAAGGGTGAGGAAGCTTGAAAATACGAATTTTGATTGGCAATGCGTAGTTTCAGAGTATCGAGGGCGTGAACGTGGGCCTGTGGGTCCATGGAAGACACCGGATGGCCAGAGGATGCGCGAGATCGAAGATAGGGGCTTTGAGCCGCTGAGACCGACAAAAAAGGCGGTGAGCCGGTATAGGGAGTGGATGGATGACCACTGGGCATCGAAAACCGATGGAAGTGGATATAAGAGGGGTCGAAAAAGCTGAATGAAGCGAGAGGACAGTCGCTGGAATGAACCGCGGGCGACCGAGACAAGCGAGAGTCGAAAGGACCGAGTTTGGCGGACGAACCAAACTGTAACGGGCGGCCTGCCGCCGCGAGGTCGAAACGAGACGAAACCAAGCTATATTTGAGGTGCAGAAGGCGAGTACAGCGAGGGGGCAGCAATGCCAGCCCGAGACCTGTGTTGGTTCGTCGAAGAGAGGCGAGAACGTATCGTAGCGGACTAATCTAACGTGACCGGATCATGGAGTCACAGCCAGGGTAACGGGGGCCGTTACACCTGTCCGCGGCTCGCGCGCGGACACCGTCCCATGCGCCTCGTCAAAAATCTCCGGTGAGCCAATACCAACTCAGGAATCTCAAAATATCTATACACGCCATGCATAGTCTCAAAACCACGAGAGAAGGCGTGCATCGGGGAACACGGTGCCGCACGGAGCCTGCCCTGCCAGCGCCAAGTGACAAGTCGGGCGCCGCGTGCTACTCGGGCCTTGGGCGCTCGCTATCCGGCACCTTTGCCCCGAACCACCAGCACCCGGTCTCTACGGTGACACGGCTCTTCCCCATACGCCGACATCGGCCGCCTCGACGCACTGGAAAACTGATCAGACTGTTCCTCGGACACTGGCTTGGAGAGGCTGCGGACGTCTCGGCTCTCAGGCTTGCCCGCCTTGCGACCCCTGGCTTGTCTCTGCTCTGTGGCGACTCGGTGTTTGCGACTGCGGTGACATTTCTGGAGCACTACGGCTCTCGAGAACTCGGATCTTGTCTCGTACTCGGAGCCCTGGGCCTGCGAGAGCGCGGACAAGCCGTCTCGGCCCTCAGACAACTTCAACTTGTTGCCAGCGCATGCACGGTGGCGGCCGGCTGTGTGTCTTCGTCGCCCGCATCCAACGTGGCGTGCAGCCATGTCCTGGACACATCTCGTCCCCCATGGATGCGCCGAGCAAGGTGAGTCTCGCTGCCAACCAGGTTCACGGTGTTTTCCCTGCCGCCCGTATTCCTGGCAAACCATGTGTCGTGAGTAAGTGTTTTGAACTTGCGGTCGCGTTTCGCGGCAGCGGACGGCATGTCCCGGCCAGTCATCTCATTGATTCCGGAGGTGCGGCCATCGTACCCACTCGTGGCCCCATCTCGGTAGGCGCATCGTTACAGAAGGTGTTGTTGCCGCAGACCGCTGCCGTCCAGACGGCGATCTACATTTTCGTGATAGCTGGTGACAATTTTCGGGACCAGTATGCGGCATGGTTGCTGCTGCCAAGCTCGCGTTTTCGGCGTCCGGCAGCACGCATACTCGGGGCGTGCATCCGGGATGGCATCAGGGAGGATTTCTCCGTTTTTGACCCTGGTCTGCTCGCACAGATTGAAAGGTGCGGCCGCGAGCCCGCCACCAAGAGTCCTTTGGGCACACGTCTGCGGAGGACGTCGAGATGCATATTCAAAGGTATGTACACCAAGCCTGCACGGCTGGTTTTGCTAGATTTACCCGTCGCTGTTTCGAGAGGCCAGACAAGCCGGCGGACGCGGGTGTCCGAATCGCGACCCTGCCAAGAGGGCGGAGCGGCAGCGTCCTGATTTGTGCGTATAGCATCATCAAGATTGCGATTAGTTCATGTATTGACGTATGTGGGCGCCGCCCACAAAGCGACCAAGGCTCTCGAAGGCCGTGCCAGCTACTGCACTGTGCCTGGCAACATGGATGACGCGACTCCGGCTCCGAGACACGGGCGAACGACCGCTGGCACATCGCCGAGGCACAGCTGTTTACCGGCCGCCGCGCCGGTTATGCTCTCGCAGCCCCTGGAGAACAGTGGAGGGCCAGTTCGGCGGATCCTCTCACCGTTAAATTGGCTGCCTGCTCTGCCCCTCTCGCGCTCCGGCTGCGCTTATGCCCCAGGACACGACTACTTGGCCGCCCACGTTGTGCTTTCGCTGCGACTCGGCCTCTCCCTCGCCCGCTTCCTCCTCTCTTGCACTCGAGCGCACCGCTGCCACTTTCGAGTCTTTTCCCGCACATGCGCACCTTCCTCATGTCTCGCACTGTCCCCTCTCCCTTGCAAGGGCATCCGGGCCCGAGTTCTATGTCTCTATCATGACTTTGCTCGACAAGGACTTGCTTGAGCCGGGGTGCCAAGTACTCCTCCACCACAAGAACCAGGCTGTCATCGGTGTCCTTCAGGACGGCCCCGAAACCATTGCGACGGACACTGTAGATCGATCGAGAGCTCTGCTGGGAACATTGGTGGCTGTTCATTCATCGTCCCCGAGGGACGTGTCATCGTTTCACGCCCTTGTTTTCCACTTGAACGGCCTCTCCGGACGGTCTGCCTTGGACGTCTGCGAGACGTTCTGCAAAACTGATGCTTGCTCTCACTGTAGATCGACTCGAGCACAGACTCGAAGAATATGCTCAACGCGGCTTCCCCCATGGCGTACGTACGCACTCATGATTTCTCCGAATTCGTCAACCATGCAGACATCCCGCTCCCCGACCCGCCACCTCACCAATCTCGCACAGACTGTCGCAAACGACGCGGAGCATCGCGGACACCGTGGTCCACGAGGGAAGCTGCCTGCGCCAGGGATATCGGCCGTTGTGCTGCTGGTTCCCACAATCTCCATGTCTTTCGAGGTGCGTGCTGTTTATTGCTCAGCTGCATGTATCTCCGAGTCCGTCCCCGCCGCGAGAAGATTGTCTCTGCGTCGCGGTTGGTCTCGGTGACTTTTAAGCGATGCTCTCGGACATGCATCTATCCCGGACCATGGTCAGTGCTTCGAGCATCTCACTGGATGTCAGCGAGCGTGCCCAGAGGTGCGACCGGAGGTGAGGAGGTGAGTTCCATGTCGCTTCAGCTGCACTTTTACACTGTAGCAGGTCCTCGACGTTGAACGACGGGGCGCCCAGCAGCGAATCGACGGCGAGTCCAGCAGAATCAAGGCCTGACGTCGACGTTCACTTTCCGTGTACCAGGTGCGTCGGTCTTTGCTTCATCGTGGAATGCAGCTGATGCCGCGACGCATCTGCGTTTACCTGCAGGAGACACACAGAACGTTGCAAGCGGGGCTGATTGGATGCCGAGAGGTCAGTGGATCATGAGTTAAGAATTGTTGTGTTTCGCTCAACCTCGTTCATGTAGCAAGGGCTCGACACCACGTAGCGGAGCGCCCGGCCGATGCGCAAGACTTCAGAGGCGCATCCGGCAGCATGGAGAACCGTGGCCTTCCTGATTTTGCGCCCGGCCGGCAACACCTGCGGTCGGGCCAACTCTGGCCAAACCAGAGTTGGTGCTATGTATTCTAGGCGACGATGCCGTCGTCCAGACTGTATGCTGCACCGCTGCCCTGCTTGGTGTTCGCCCGGGCGTCCTGGGGCCACCTGAACTGGTTTGGAGAGTGGATATAGCGCGTGCTGGCTACCCGCATGCGTCATAACGATGGCATCGCTGACATTGCTGGCTTCCGGACAAGACCTCGTACTCGACACTGCTTGGTTCGCTGCTGTATCGAGTTCGCGCTGACCCTCTATATCGCACGGTGCGTGCCTCGCTTCGACATGGCTGCATGGATCTTGTACCCCAGCGCAAGCATGATACGCTTCCAGATCGTCACGTACACGAACTGGCCGACCGTGGGGTAGACGGAAAACGAGATATATTGCACCTGTATGCACATGCCGTGTAGCTGTACACTCCGGAATGCGACTGTTTGTGTGACTGCGCGAGGTGTCTCTGCTCGAAAGCGCTGCTTCGAATGCTCCCTGTGTGCCTGTCCCCAGTCCCGCTGATTCCGTGCACTGCCCTCCTCTGCACTCCCTACCCTGTGAACTCCTTGTCCTGCTGTCTCTTCCCCTACACTCACCTATGTCCGTGTTTGTCTCTCTGGCCGTCGCTGACCACGTCGCCCCGCCCTGGCACAAACAACGCGTATCAGAGCACACACACAGCAGACACGCCACGCACCTCCGTCGAAATGCTCGTCCAAAAACTGCACAAACGCCTTTGCCCCACCCCGCCTTGCGATCAGCGCGAGCACGCATGCACAATGTGCAACGCATGGTCCCGCATGCCACCCTCCGTCATCCAGCGCAAGGTGGTGTATTGCGTCGGGTCGCTGCTCGTAACCCTCACTCTCGGTATGTCTACCCGTCTTTATTCCGCGTTCTGCAGCCTGTATCTGATGCCCCCCACGTCCTCGGCATCGCCGGCGTGTATGTCAGTGCACAAGGATCACGCACAAGCCCGGCCCTCGTCGTCCTTCTCTCCTCAAATGCATGCGCGCTCGCGGCGGTGTCCTCGTCCCTCGCCACGAACATCCTCGCGACGGCTCTGATCGCATACAAGGCATGGTGCGTGCGCCTTGCGGTCCCATAAATCTATCGGTCACTAAGTGGAGCTTGGCCGCACGCATGGACAACAGGGAGCACCGGCGAGCGGTGAGAAAGCAGCTCGCAGCGGCCGGGACGCGCTCGCAGGTCCTGCAAGTCCTCGCCCTGCTCGTGGAGTCCGGCAGCATATACTACGCTATCATGGTACGTACCTCTCCCTTGCACACCCTACCGTTTCTCAATGAATGTCCCGCTCAGGCATTCTCGGTGGTGACGGACGTGGTGCCGTTGCCTGCGACCGCTCTCGCGGGCGTCGCGTTCTACAGGGCCTCCACGTACATCACGCGCGGATGCACCATACCGATCGCGGTGAGTAATTTTCATGATACGCCATAGGCTCCTATGGGACAGCGGGGTGTAGCACCACGTCGACCCAGGGACAACCACCGGCGCGTTGCACGACGAGTCTGACGACGCTCTGTCACCGTGGTGCTAGGCTATCTACCCGGCGGTCATCATTGTCCTTGTCGCGCTCCAGCGATCCCCGATCGACGCCGTGGGCTTATCGCGCGCTGCACAAACCCATCCCCATGGCGATGGCTGGAATTCCCCTCGCGGGCGAGCTCGTGCGGACCTGGAGGACGACATGGCTCAGGGAGCGAGCGATGCCGTTGCGCTTCCCAGCCATCCTGCGCTCCGTGGTGGCCACGAGCTCGAGGACGCTGTCGACTCGGACTGCGATGTTATGCCGGCCAGCGTGAGGGATGGCCAGCTTAGACGGACGCCTTTGCTCGCGCTCGAATTGGAGCCATGGATGGCGATGCCGCTAGAGGTTGAGTGACCGTATGCGATTACGGTCACCGAGGATCTTGCTTAGCTGTGGTATGTGTTTGCGAGTCGTACGTTCAGCGCTTCCGTCTCGTTAGAGTCGAACGTGGCGTCAGACACACTCTAACCTAGGGAATAGCTAGTAACTGGTGCGATTATGAGATGGAATAGAACTCATTGAGCCGTTTCGGGTACCTGAGCTTGCCACCAGAGACCCCTGGACAGGATGCTCGCCTGTCACAATCGAGTGCACGAGGATGGACAACACGGCTGACAACTTGCCCGACCGGCGACGGTGCACAGTCGTCCACGGCAGCCCAGACAGGAACTGTGTTGAGGGAGCTGCCATCGTGGTCAAGAAGGACGCCTTTGTCCAGCCTAGGGACAGACCCCGGAGACCACCGGGGGACCTTTGGCACCTGCCCCCTGCATTCGCGTTTTTGGGACGTAGGCGCCAAGGCCCCGATTTGCTTTCTACGCCTGCCCAGACTGTAGCTTTGCTTGCCCCTGTCCCGTCGCTCTTCCCTCGTTGGCTACTCCTCGATGCCGTACTACAACCCATGCAAAGTCTCTTCGCGCCTCGAAGCCGTCAAAAGTAAGGTCGTGATCCGTCGAGGCCGGCTCACAGTGCTGCAACTTCGAACAAGGGGCTACCGAAATGCATATGACCGCTGCTACTACCATGTCGGTCAGGCTCGCGGCAGTGTCAATGGGGGCGAATGCGAAGGGAATGGTGCGTCTTTTGCCCAACAGCCGCCAGTGTTTTTCCTCAATCTCGGGTCGTCGTGGACGCTACGGACGTGCGAACGCTCAATGCCCGTGGAGCAGGCTGAGCGGTGCACGGCCTTTTTGACTGGGCCGTCAATATCAGACTCAGAGTCTCAAAGGTTAACGGCGGATTCCGGAAATCTTGCCAGCTGGGCGGTGCGGAGCCTTCGCTACCGAGGTAAGCTCAAAACGCCATTGTCTCTTTCCGAGACAGCTTACGTCTACGGTATTCGATTCGCTATAAGATGACGGTGCGTAATGACATTCGCTCAGTCAGAGAGGTATGTATTTATATTTAGAACATTCTTAAGGCTCTGGTGAGAAGTCGACGCGATTCGTTTATTTGCCTCTGGGACACCCTTGCGGGACTTCACCCAGGGCAAGGATGCTCAGACACTCAGGCTGCGATTGGCATTTACCAGGTGCTCCGGGAACCGGTTCTCGTGTAGCTCACTTGCAGTGTTCGATTCACAGACGCAAATGATCACTCGGATGTATGCATCTCTACAGGTGAGCAAGTCCTTTTGTCCGTGTGCTGGCTGACCATCGCGCTGCGTATGGAGACACGGAGGAGAACTGCGGCGGGTAATCGAATGCGCATACCATGCAATTCTTCGAGTCACTCTTCAGCTTCAGGGCCCCCGTGACTTTTCGGCTCAAACGTTATAGGCACAGACAACTCACCCCGTCCTGCCGGCCGTCTTCTGGCAGTCGACAGGAACGATTTCGGTGCTGAGCCCCCTGAGTTTGGTCCTAATATTTCGTAAAGAGGATGTCGCGACCATTGGCAAGCCCAATTTGATGCTGTGCATATAGCTGGCACTCCATTCTGATCTGCTCAGCGACGTTGATGCCGAGCCTTCTCTCTCTCTGTGCGATCTACACGTCTTTTCATCGAGCTCTATCGGCCATGGCAGGACGTCCTCAAGATCCATGGCCGATGGTCAGTGCACTCGGCCTCGCCCCCAAGTAGCGTTGCACACCCGAGGATTTTTTCCTGCGTTCCTTCGTGATGCTGGCGAGACCTGAGATAAACCGACTGTAATGTACAACTACTGTGCTACATCGCGTTGTGCTGGCCAGCCGCCGTCTCACGGGACGGTGGAGAACTTGTACACGGACTCCCAGTTGTAGTCCTTCCCGGGATAGTCTGCACCAAGGCGCGAGGTCAGTGTCCTGACGAATTCTGTGACGATTCCCGAGTCTAACTAGAGGCGCACGGCACTCACAGATCTGGTCAACCCCCCATTCCGGTGTGTTGATCGCGTCGATGTAGCCCTCCTGCTCGATCGCGACCGCGGACCACTTCGTGTAGTTCACGTCCGGGCCCCCGTGCACGACTTTGCGCGGGGTGTCGAGCCAGAAGCCCGTGTAGACCTGCACCGCCGGGTTGTCCGTCGTCACGTCCAGCCTAGCATCCGAGTTGGAGGTGAGCGTCATCGTCGCCTACTGGGAGAAGCGGTCGACGAGACGAAACAAGAGAGACGGACCTGATGCCGGAGAGCTCGCTCCAGAGGGAGACGCCGGGCTTCGACTCCTCGCTGTGGTCGTAGATCCAGCAGTTGTCGTACCCTTGACAGCCTGCGGATATCATTAGATCGTCGCGGACCGTCATCAGCTACCCGCCTTAGCCCTTCCACACAGCAACAACAACAACAACAACGGGCACGTACCGGCACCACAAAGACCGACCGTGTCGTCCCAACGCGCGCCGATCGCCTGCGTCTCTCGGAAGTCGAACGCGGTCCCGCCGACGTCGACCAGCTCGCCCGTGGGGATCGCGTCACCGTCGACCGCGACGACGCGCGACCCGTCGACGCGCAGCTTGTGCGCGAGCACGGTGTCCGACCCGGGCCCCTGGAACGCATCGAGGTTCCAGTAGATGTGCTGCGTCAGCATGATCGGCGTCTTCTCCGTCGCGGTCGCGTGCACGGACGTCCGGAGCGTGCCCCCGTTCTCGACTGTGTGCGTCACCTAGTGCTCATACGTTGAGAAAGACGAAGAGAAGGGAGAGGGGAGGGAGTCATACTGTGGCTTCGACATCACCCGGGAAGCCTTCGTCTGCTGCGTCGAGGTGGTGGTACGTTACGCTTGTTTCCGTGCGGGCGACGACGGTCCAGTTCCGGCGGTCCCAGCCGTAGATCCCGCCGTGCAGCGTGTCTTGTCCTGTCAACGTCCGTTGGCTTAACTGTATGCTATCTCGTGATACAACCGGCACGCATATGCATACCGTCATGGTCGTTGGTCGGAATGTGGTACACGTCCGGACCGTCCGGCTGCGGGTCCTTGGTGATCGGGATCGAGAATGTCCCTGCGGGGGTGCAGTGATGGTGAGCGTTCCACTTGAGCAGAATACATCCTACGACACTCACCGTTCCTGATCCGATTGGCATATCTTTATTTTCGTTCAAAATGCGGTCAGAGACCCCGCAATCCCCAATGTGCACATACACACAACACGAGCCCCAGCAGCAAGTTGCAACTCACCGGCCTACGATGGGGTTGAATACCGGGTGTGCCGGGTCCGTCAGCAGCTTCGTCTGGAACGCACATCAGTCGTCCCGTCAGTGTATGAGCGCATGAGCTTGCACCTGTACATTGTCGGACTCACGTTGTCGTCGTACCCGAGCACGATGTCCCGCGCGTTGCCCTCTCGGTCACGCACCCACAGCTCCGTCATCGTCGCCCCGAACGACACGAACTTGGCCGTGATCGAGCCGTCGGGGGCGCGCAGCGTCGTCACGTCGAATGGCTATAACAGCTCGAGAGATCAAATATAGAGAGCAGGAGGGAGGGAGGTCGACGTACCCAGCCTGGAGCCTGTGCCGCTTTGGCTGCCGTAGCGGCGAGCATCGCGACGGCAACTTGAAGGAGGCCGAGATGCTGCAAGAAGACCATGTCTGTGCCGCGTATATGGCCTGCTGGTGAGTGCGACTCTGTTTGGCTTCAGAGATCGTCGCAGACGTAGCGGGCGAAACCTGAGGGTGTATATGCGTCTTGGCGTGCCTTTATGCATGGAGCTGGGGCGACGGATCTTCCGCGTTTCCTGTTCATCCTAGATCCTCACTCGGAGAGTCCGCCGTCCGACCCACATGCTACACGACATGCGCACGAGCAGTGAGGACTGCACAGGTCCACACGCACCAGCACGCACCGCGGCGAAGTGGATAATTAGCGGGAAAATGCTCGGGTCCGAGCACCATCAGGTGAGCCTCCCTCGTCGACCATCGATCTTGTGTGTACGGGGAGGCGCGAGAAATGCGCGCTGGGCAAGAATAGAGCTCGGTCAGCATACCGTATCTAGCTCAAGAGGATAGGCACGTACGGTTCCGTACCGACCTTGTTTCGCCATTGCCATGCAGTTGCATATACATAGACGTTCGTCCGCCAGGGGCGACCGTGGGGATGTGAAGCGAGAAACGCATAGACTTCGGGGGTTCCGCGGATGAACGGAACGAGGCGAGGCGAGACGGAATTCACGGGCAACCTGAAGTAGAGTGCCGGAATGATGGATTGCGTCCCCCGTCCCCGGATGCCTTGCCGACGCCCTAGCGTTTGGAGACTTGGATGTAAGTACTGGAATCTCCGAGGGTGCGGCCACACCTTATTGCTGATATTTGGTATTTCTTCCGACCACATGGGCATAGATCATAGATCATCTCTCACCGTGCCCCGTCTTAGGCTAGGTGGACGATGAATAATGTCTCTGGTTCACGTGTCTCCTGGAGTCTGCATGTCTCCGTCGGGCCAAGCCTAAGGCTGGTGACACCCGGGAAGCTTGTGATGGATCGCGCCGTCTATGTGAACGACGTGAGCACCGAGGTGGATCACAGAAAAGAGGATAGCACACGCACTTCTCTCCGAACGTCTGCCCTCACTACCCAACCGCTCCGCGATTCACAAACCCAAAGTAACGTCCACTCACCAAAACTCCATCTCGCCAATGGCCCTCACACAGCAAGCTTGATTGAGGTCAGAATCACTGCTACACATATCATGTATTTGTATTGCTTGTTGTTATCCTTCTTCATCCTTAACCTTCATCCCCGCTCGTGAAAACAAAACTACGTTGATACATCCTGCAATCCGCAGACCCACGCATCGAGTCCCACCGTCCCAGCAAACATACGAGAAACAGTCCCCGGCCCTGCAGCAGAGGCTGGCCGTGTCTGAATGTGAATGAAGCACTGTCCCCGAATCCGCTGTCATCCGTCCGCCGGGCAGGTAGTGCGTGTCGTGTCAACCGCCCCTCCCTCCTCCTTCCTCTCTCCTCTCCTCGCCTGCCCTCGCACGAGCGCACTCGCTCACGCCCGCCGCCCACGCCGCTTCTTACCGCCACCTCCCGCACCCGCCTTCTTCGCCTCCGCCTCGATCTCGAGCGCGCGCACGCGCATCGTCTCGTGCTCCTCGTCGAGGAACCCGACCGTGATGTCGTCGAACCGCTCCGCGTCCTCAACCGCCTGCTTGTCCTCGGGGCCCCAGCCCTGCCACGGCTGCTCGCCCTCGTCGTGCTCCACCGGCAGCGCCTCGATGTTCGTCGCCGGGGTCGCGATGCCCGCGCTCGTGCTTGCCCCCGTCCCCGTGCCAGTCCCCGTCGACGCGGCGGACTCCGAGCGCGAGATCAGGTCCGTCTCTGTGCTGGCCCCGGCCCCGGCCTCCAGAGCGATGGTGTCGTGCACAAGGAAATCCTCGTCCTCCTCGTCAAACTCGAGCGGGACCGACGGGTGGTCACTCGCGTCCGGGCGGGTGGCGACGAGGCGGGGCGAGCGCGCCTTGCCAAGCTCCCGACGAATGCGGCCGAGGCCCTCGGACATCCCGTCCTGGATCCCCGCTGCGACCTGGCGGATGGGGATGGCCTGTATGAGCGACTTGGAGCCGGAACCGGGCGTGCCGTTCGGGAGCATCGGGAGCACGGGCGGGGACGGGTTCAGCGGGTGCAGCTGCGCGGCGAGCGCGGACGCGAGCGGCTCGTCGAACGAGGACGGGGCGCGGCCGACGCCCATGCGCATGTCGTGGTGCGGGGAGAGGTCCTGGACGAACGCCGCCTCGCTGTCGCCCGTTGCGAACGCGCTGACCTCGATGGGCTTGCGGACCTCGATCTTGCTCGACGGCACGTCGAGGTGCAGGCTGCGGATGAGCGCGTGGTAGTCCTCGCCGAGGGCGTGGAACGAAAACTGGTGTGATAGATAGATGAGCCGCGGGAGGACCTTGGGCGACAGCGAGAAGGTCGACAGCTCGGCACGGGAGAGCCAGCTGTGCGTGCAGGACGACGTCAGTTCGGGTCTGCCAAGCGCGGGAGTCCTAGTACCAACTACTCACTCGGCTTTGGCCAGACGACCGACTCTCCCGGAGCTCGTTCGTCCCTGCTTCAAACTCTGCTTGACCTCAGGCCAGTCTCGGCCCCTGGCCAGGGACCACGTCCCGACGGCGCTTTCCCGGCCGACGATCTCAGTCGCCTTCTCCATCATCTGAGTCAGCCCCGACGCCGCACGGGGGCTGGCACCGGAGCCCGCGGGGGGCGACGTGCCCATGTGTCGGCTGAGCGTGCTCATGCCAGGAAGTGAGATGCTCGTCCCGCCCACCACGGGGATAGAGCCGGGGACGACGGCCTGGTCCGTCGTTGCGCGGTCGATGAAAATGCGGTGGAGCGTCAGCGTCCCGTCGTTCGGGTCGAACACGAGCAGGTCCTTGTAGTTCGTCGGGCGCGTCGGGCGCTGCGCGGGCGACACGGGGTTCTTCGAGAGTGCGCTCGAGACAGACGACGGCGACGATGACGTCGAGAAATGCACAGTCGCTGCGGGGAGGAGCGACTGGGGGAGCGTCGCCTCGCTCGACCGCAGGAACGTGAAGGCGCACGGGATGGCTGCCGAGTCGGGGGGCAGCGACTTGAGCCGTACGCGGACGAGCGGCGACAGCTCTGTCGGCGAGGAGGCCTGCATTGCGTGTAAGCAGCGATCGACACATGCAGAGGATTCGCGTGAGGACAACTCACTAGGTCCCGGCCGTTGACAACCTTGCCCGAAATATGGCTGCTCCCGTCCGGTTTCCCCCCAAGCGGGTTCGTGGCGAAGACATGGATCGTCCGCTTGCGCGTGCTCATCCCGAACCACAGCTTGTCGTGTGCCCACTCCATGGACTCGACGACAGCCGAGGTCCGTCCCCGTCTAAACGTGTAAGTGTGGCGTGTCGACTCCGCGAGGTGCTCCGCAGGCTCCGACGCCGACGAGGATCGGCGGAGCTCGCGCTGCGGTGCTCCGTCCTTGCCCACCCGTGATCGTGATCGCGAATCCTTCGAGGTACGTTCGGGGGGCGGCTGGCGCAGCGTGCGTGGGGCAGGGCGGAGCTGGAGGACGCGTACGGCGTGCCCGTCCTTGGTGCACAGCGCCAAGACTCGTGCCATCCGGCGAGAACTGGAGCGCGCTGAGGGCCTGCGGCCGCGGGAACGTGAACTGGGCAACGGGCTCGGGCTGCGCCGAAGACGAAGCGAGAAGCGGGCGGAGGTCGACGACCGTCACGCTGCAACCCGCCACGAGAGCGACCGGGGAAGCCGGCGGCGGGGCGGGAGGGACCCTGGCGTGACGGTCGCCTGGGGGTCGAAGCCGCCTTCGACGGGCGAGGAGACGCGAAGGCTGCGACGGCGACGATCCGCAGCGGTCTGGTACTCGTGTGGAGACGCCGTGCCGGCGGGCGCGCTCTTCGAGAAGAGCACGCCGAGCGCGTTCGCAGCGTAGCCGGAGCCTGCCCCAGACTGGCTCCGCTTGCGGACGGGGCCCTGCTGCTGCTGCTGCTGCTCGCCAGCGACTGCGGCGTTGACGCCTGCGCGGGCGGCGGAGAACGCGATCCCGCCGAGGGTCTTCATCCCGCTCAGGACGCTGCCACCGATCTTGACGGCAGCGCTCCCGAGATCAGCCTGCGACATGCCCAACCCGAACTTGAGCGGGGCCTCGGGCGCCGTGACGGGCACGCTGGTGTGCGCCTGGCCGGGCGTCGCTGAGGGAACGGGGTCGGGACGGGATATTGGGGATACGTAGGCCAAGAGGCGATTAGAAAGAGCATAGACCGGTCGTGGCTGTGGTAATGCGCGAGAAGATGAGTAGTGTGGGTCTATGTCTAATGATGATACATCGTTGAAGATTGGCTTTGTGGGTGATGATGCAGACTGTGCAGAAGGGAACGTGAATGAGACAAGCGATGTGGAAGGTATGATGTACAAGGTCGCAAGTGTACAGTTCGAAATAATGTGAAGTGCTGGTGGGTTTGATGTACACTGCGGCGAAACCGGTGAGCACGGACCCAATCAATAGAGCAGATAAATCGTAACACGCACGACAGTAATAAATTGGCTAGATGCAGCAAACGACGCGAAACCGATTAGTGATAGTCTCTTGACGACTTCATGCGTTCGTAAAGAATATACAAGAAGGTCTGTGCCTTTCGCAGTACCAGAGCTGGGCCAGTCGTCGTCAGTCGATACTCTAAGCCGTTCCCACAGCGCAGCCGTAGACAACTTACGAGAATCCAATCAAGGGCCTCTTCGGGCGGAATGAATCGTCCGATGGGAGCAACGGGGCGGGGAGGACCCCCGCAAACTCCACGGCGCCCCACTGCGCGCCCGCCAAGTTGAGAAGCTCGGAAACCGACCCCAGGTTCGAGCAATCCCAAAGCTGCAGACCGTTCGGGTAGCCGAGCATGAGAACGGACCTGAAAAACACGCATGGAGGACGTCAATGATTGTGATCGAATCAGCCCGCCCCCCCAGTCATTCCTGGATATTCCTCGGGTCCCGCGCGGATGATACAATCGCGCCCTCACACTCGGACGGCGGCGGCGGCGGAAGTCGGGGGAGATAGTGCGAAGAGAGACGGACGACGTACCTGGCCTTCGCCTGCTCCGCGTTCCCATCCACAACGTCCGCAAGCACATCCCACCCCGCCCACAGCACCCGCTCGGTATCGCCGACGCCCGGGTAGCGCGTGACCTGCTTGCCGTCTGAGCGTGGGCCATCTTCGGGGATGTCGTCGTCCAGGCTGAACACGGGCATCTCGCTGCCGGGCTCTGACCTGCGGTGGCCGCTGCCAGCCGATCGGCCACGGGAATCAGCGGCGGAGGAGGCATCGCTCCCGCGACGCTTCCAATCGCCATCTCGGTCGCGGGCCGCGGGGGAGACAGCAGCAGCCTGCGTCGTTGTCAGGAAACTGCCGAACGACACCGGCCGCGAAACCCGAGGTGGAGACGGAGCGGCAGACGGGATGGGGATAGAGGAGGGACATAGTTGCGGATCGTGCGAGAGAAGGCCTCGAGAGGGGTTGGGTCTCTGTCGTTGCTAGAATGTGAGCGACTGAAATCGATATCATGGTCAGAAATGAATGACGGGTGGTAGATGGACGGAAACGATTGGAGGTGGTCGGGAGCCATGGCCAGAGCGCTCCACCGAGCATTAGAGTTTTAAGCTTGGCTGCATCCCCACACCTCGTGCAGGAAACACGTTGTAGCCTTGTGAATCTCATCTTTGTACCCGCGACGAGGTCAATGATCGGTCTGGAATCGGTAGTGCAGTAGTAAAACATAGAATGCCGTAGTGAGAACTGTTCTCCATGTCGCAAGAGGACGCGGTGCGGCAAGTCTGTCCGTCTCAAATCCCAAAGTCGTGTTTCAGGGTCTCGACCCCAAAACCCCCCTACCCTCGGAGAAGCAGCAAAGGGGGTGAAGACGTGGAACGGGCGATGGACAGAGGCCGAGTCCATCCACAGGCATGAGCTAATGCGACAGGATCGTCGTGACCAAACAAAGACCACCTGCACATCATCAAGTGAATGACACAGCTACGTTCGTCGCGTGTAATCCCTTGTGTCAGAAACGGTATGCAAACTCCTGACATGACCTCATCGAACGGCCCATTCCGACGCGTCTGGTGGGCTTAGCCGCACGCGAACACAAAGATTGCGCGGGACGGTGCGCTCGGCGAGCTACGCGCCTCCAAGATCCGAACGCTATACCTTGTACGGAGCGCGCCCATCGCAGTACGATATGCTATATGCGCCGTGCGCCCGCATACACCCCAAGCCGTGCGTGATGGACACCCCCTAACGGCGCCCGAGGCCCCACGGGGAAGCATAGGAGCCACTCGAACCCGATTGACGTCTGCCCCGACATGTATTGACACATGGCCACAAAGAACGAGTCCGCGGGGAGGGGAAGAAAGGCGGGCGGGTACGGGGAAAGCGAGAGATAAGACTCACCGAGCGAGCACGGGGGACCTGATATGGCCCACGCTCCTACTGAGCGACGATTCGTCCGACGTGGTGTCCTCTGCCGGGATCGCAATCTTGCTGAGGGCTGAGCGTGCGGGTAGGGGCTCGTCCGCGAGCGCGAAGGCGTTGCCGAAGGACGAGGGGCCCGGAGGAGAGGTGGAGGGGGAGATAGGGCCGCCATCGTCGATGTCGGACTCGCTGGTGCCAGGACCATAGACGTCCTTGGCGTAGTCTGGGGCTTGATGAAGCAAGTTGGCTGGGTCGTGGCCGTCCCAGATAACGGCCGGAGCACGCCCCAGCTCTGGATCAGAGGGGGGTGGCTCCATGTCGAAGACGGCAGGGGTCATGGAGCCGTACGTGGTCTGGGGCGGGGCCTCTGACTCGAACGAGAGAAGATCTGGAGGTGGATGCGAGTCGGGGAGGGACGATTGAGACTGAGGAGCGGGATGATGGCGACGGGAGGTTGCATTGCGCTTGGAGCGTGGGGGCATTAAACAATGGGGTTGTATGGATAGACAGAGCTGTGAGAGCACGGAACAGAGGAGAAATGGTGCGGTCGTGCAAGCTAATGCAAGGCCTGGAGAATAGATAGAAAGCAGTTTGGTTCAGTCGGGGCAGTGGTCGTCGAGGTTGGGGGTCAGTCGTCCACCGACCACGGCCAGCGCTCGAGCCCGAGTCATCGACCCGCCACTCGCCCTCCATCGCCCAATTAGGAAACCTCTCCCCAGCTTCACAAACGCTGGCCCCTCGGCTGCCCTGCCTCTGCTTCCTACCCCCGCTCGCCCTCCTTCGTCCTTCCCTCTGTGTTGAAGTATTCATGTCACCGCAGCTCTGGATCAGGGCTAGTCAGCACAACGTATACTGGAATCCATATTCGCAGCTTCCTGAAGCCTTGCTTCGCAGGACGGAGTCCTCGGAACTCGCCTCGGCACGCAAGTCGAAGTTTACATGTCCGAAAGGAACAAGCTTCGCGAAGGTACGAGCTAGGACGTTCTCACAAACGTAGCAGTGAGTCAGTTGTGATCTTTTGATGCGGTACGTGATACCTGGTTTCCTGCAATCACGACCGCGTACGTCTTTGCAACGTGGTGGTCTCGATCAACGTGGTCTCCTTCAGTCTCCATCTCGCCCCCAACACGGAGACGGAGTAGGCCCAAGACACAAGCTTGAAGGACGCGGGCGTTTCTAGTCACTTCCAGAGTAAGTCATTCCCTACCCTATCTCGGAGGAAAGAAGACGAAGCACATATCTAGCCCAAGGTTTCGAAGGCGAGTTCTCCAAAGCCCGACGTCCAGCTCCGTATTCGCATTCTGATCTAACCTGCTTTCAGTAGATCCTTCACATACGTCTGTCCCTGTTCTGATGCTCATTCCTTCCCACTCCCTGGTATACGAAGGCTTCATGGAACGGGCTTAAGGCATGACCTGGGGACACCTAAGGATACTTCTTCGAATTGACTTCTTGGACGATACCTTGCATTCCAGTCCATCATGGTGCCGAGATAATATCTCTGCAAGGCGCGAGATCTATGAGTGGTCGCGCAGTCATGGTACGCTAATCCTCACGACGCTTCGACTGCTCTCGGGTACACCCTCATGACAGACTGACATCCATCCTGAATGACTCAAATATTCTTATTCACAGTGGTACAGCCCCTGTGTGGAGCTTTCAGCACATCACCGGCACGCGCAGTACTTCGCGTCTGGTTCGACGTGTTGCACGAACGATTCCTATTCGGTTGGAAGCTGTCCAATCCTCCGCCCACTCATATGGAGGGTATAACAGTGAACGTAAACCCGAGAAAAGAGACGTACCATCGGAGCGTTGCGCGACGCTACTGCGAGCCGTAATGCAACAACGCCAACGCGCCCTTCCGACAGCGCGCAGCCGCTCATCCTCGGATACCGGCGGGCTCAGCGAGCGAGCGGCCTCCCCGCAATCGAACCACGCAGACCCGACGCGCGCTGCCGGGCCAAGTTCTCAGGCTCATCTCTCGCTACGAGACCGAGCGTACGCGCATACGCATACTTCTGTCGGCCAGAGTTCGATGCTCCTCGAGCCTTCTGGCCGACCCGGAACAGCTTCCCGCACTGGACCCGCCTCCACCCCGTGATTCTAGCTGCCACTCACCTTGCACGGCGCACCCCGGACGAACTTACCCCACATGGACGTCGACCTCGTCGACTCTGGGGTCTCATGCAGAGATCGTCGCGGTTCCAGCGTCCACATCGACAATCCAGTGTGCGCACCTCACTTGGAGGGCGGTAGGGTGACCGTCTTCGAGCAGCCGAAGGGCCCCCGAATGCACCCGGTATGCGCCGCCGGCCCGCTAGAAGGTTGCGATAGCGTCGGCGAGGGGTGTACCCAAAACTTCTCGTCGAACGCACCGGTATGGAAATCGGACACCGTCCTCATCACTGCCGTCACCGCGCACCACGCGAATATCTCCCTGGGGGGGCTGCTCGGTCTGACCGGGGGTGTCAAGAGTCTCGCGTCCATAGAGTAGGTACCGATGAACGAACTGGGTATCGTACCACAGCTTCTGGCCTACGCCCAGGCGCACTGCGGTGAGACGAAGGTTCGACTGCCTCTCGGAAGGTCCTCTTGGAAGCCGGACTGGGACGACGCAGGCGAGGTCAGGTAAGCGTAAGCCGAGGATCTGCAGCTGCAAAGCCGCAGCAAACGGTGGCGCGGTGCTGCAGGCGCGGGCCTCGTCTGGTCAGGAGCCGTCCGTCCGAGTCGAAAGCCAAGGAAAGACTGCAGAAAATAGCGGGCAGAAAGTCTCCGTAATTTCCGGGAAATTTATAGACCAGCGGTAGGGTTGCGGAGAACAAGGCGAGGGTCCGTTGCGGTAGAGGCGTAGGGAGTACGAAGGGGCAGACTACGGTGAATCCGGTCGATCGCGCGTGCTTCCCCGCGCGCCTGAGCCACCTCGTCCTGCATTCATGTCCCCATGGCCAGGCCTCGCAGCAGCACAGCTGGCACGACCGTAGTACGCTCCAGCTTGCAGCCCAGAAAATTTCCAAGCACGAGGGGCACGCTATCCCCGTCCGCCCGAATCTGATCCTCTCCTTCCCTTCCCCAGCTTCGTGGTAAAATCTTGAACGGGACGCCCATATTAGGCGATACGAAGAACCCAACCGCGACCTGCAGGGGCGCAAGCGCTGTGGCCGGCCGCCCCCCGGCTGGCCTGCAATGCGCACCGTGGCGGGCCCTCCATTCAGATCCCAGTGCTTCCGCATCTAGGGCGAGGACGATCTCTGGCTCCCCGCCCATCGATTGATTATCTCCTCCACGGCGCCGGTTCTTGCGAGTCGCTGTAATGAGGGCCGACCAGATGACTGGCTGACCAAGCCACAGACTCGCAGTCACCGCTCGCTCGAGCCTCGAGTCGCAAAGACTAGGATGATATCGCGTTTCGCTCTGCGCCTCAGCATAGGTTTGTAGACGACGACATTCTACATCAGCGATCAAGGAAGGTTGGACCACCTTAGAACTGGCATTGCAAGCCTCGAACGTTTTCAGGTTCAAGCGGTGGCACTCCTCGAGCCTCGAGGCTAGCATCGCGCGCACGGCCACCCATTCCCATTCGTAATCCACGGCGGGCGCAGGGAAGCCAGTCAAGTCTGACCGTTTGAACCGCCACTTGACGCATCAAGCAATCATACGTTTCGCTGCCCCTCGTACGTACTCCGCGTCGACCCAGTCTCGGCCCTCGTCATCTCCATCATCCTCACGACGGCGGCGGCGGTCGAAGCTCGCGCACAGGCCACTCGCTCATCATGCGGCTTCGACTTCTGCATCGATGTCGATGATGCCGGAGGGTGTCAGGCATGACAACTGTTTCGCATTATATGCGTGAGGGGCGCTGCGAGCCCCCGAAGCAAGGCTAACCCGCGGATACGGATACTCTGGGATTTGTGTACATGTACAGCATGCCGAGGTCGCAAATAGGCACAAGGGTGCAGAATCAGCAGCCCCCCTGCGAAGAACCCCCCGCCTCGGCAGCCTGTGGCCTGAGCCCTGCGCGAGGCGCGCGTAGGAGCCGCGAAGGCCCCAAGCGTGAGCGGATGTGCCCCGACCCAAGCCAGACAAGGACACCGGATACCAAGCGCACGCCGCGCGAGGCGTCTCACCGCACCACCTGACGGCCCCCCGCCCAACCTGAGGTCTGAGGTCTGAGCAGTGAGAAGCCAGAGAAGCTGCGCGCCGCACCATGTCCGCGAGTGCAGAGCTGGGCCGCCCAACGTCCGCAGGGCCGCAGATGCCTGTCATACAGTCCTGAGCACTGAGTACTGGGTACTGAGTGCGCAGAGTCGGCGAGCGTCAGCGCGCCGGATGGTGTTCGAACCTACGGCAACTTAGGTTCAGAGTCCGCATGTGCAGCCGCACCCGCATCCGCATCTGTAAGTACATACATACATATCTGCGTGCGTACGGCAGGCTCGCCGCAGCTCGCGCACTGTGCGCATCACGCTGGCCAGGACCGGGCGAACGCCGCGAGACACGCGGACTCCGCGCCCGCGGCGCGATGTCGTTCTCATTGGCATTGTCAGCCTGAACTTAGAAACGGGGTGCGCGCGGCGCGATCGGCACTTCGACCCAAGTAGCTCAGGCATCTGCATCATCATCCCCGGTGTCTTTTCCCCTGCACGGACTCCCCTCAACCTTCGGCGGATGGCTTGTCGGAGTGGATGAGCGGTCTAACCTCTAATTACCTCCGCAACTTCGAGTTAGACCACCTGCCATAGGTGGCCGGCCGCGCCTCCTTGACGGGAGTGGCTGGCCCCCAGCGCTCCGCCGGCCACAGGTCGAAGGCAAGTCGAGGACGAGGGGGTCGCGTGATGCGCTAGGAGAAGGAGAACCGCCGCAAGGGGGTCGGCCACGCACCCGCCCGGCTTGCATGCACTTCCTACCGTACACCACGTTGTCCCGGGCCCCCGCCCTAGAGCGTCGAAGAAGGGAAGCTAGAAGCCGTCGAAGCTCCCAACCAGCCCCTGGCGCGTCCCGCGTCCAGTATCGCTCGAACCGCGTCCATCGAGGCGGGCGCATGACCACCGCAACTCTGCCTGCCCGGATGTCTGGGTCGGGAGAGCTCGGATTGGGGAGCGCGAGGACGGGCGATGTTAGATAGGCTTACGACCATCGAGGCGGCGAGGCGGTCCTGGTTCGCGCCTTGGACGTCGTACGGTCCAATCTTGTCTTCTTGCTTGGACGACACGTCAGGTGTACGTACTTGTAAGGAGTTTCAGGCTTCTTGCGAAAGGGCGCATTGTGGCCTGGGCGGGGGAAAGGCGGGATTGGCGGTTGCACAAGTCGGGAGCCACCCTGATGCGCTACTTGATAAAAAATTAGGGAGCACCACCGATCCTACCGATTCGTCGAATGTTTTGCTGATGAGCAGTCAGACCAAGCGGCAAGGTAAAAATAAAATGAAATTCACGGACGAACCTCTCGAAGCGACGCGGGAACCATGCTGAGTTGCTCGGACATTTGATCCACAGCGCCACCGGCGTCGGTGAGGAGAAGGTTCAAGTATGGTGTCGTCGTCATCCGGCACTAAGCGTACTGACGCCCCGTCGCGTCCGTACAGACATGTAAGTTGCCGCCAATAGTCCCGCCGCCACCGCAGGGTCGCTGAGCTCGTGACGTAGTGCCCTTGCAAGCAGGCATTGAAGGGGGAATGGACGAGAGGTTCGGTCTTCTAACCCACCGACGTAGGACTCAGGGACAGAGGACGCTTAAGAAAGGACGCCTGCAAAACGAGGCAAGGATAACACCGCTAACACGGAGTGTAGCCATGACCAATAGAGGGACCAGGAAGACGTCAAGGAGCGACTAGTCGAACAGACGTGCGAGCGGAGCCGAGGTCCGGACATCACAAACCGACTCCGGACGCGAGCGATAGTACGGTGAGCGTAGACAGTGAACCCAGGTGAGGCAGGCCCCGCTGCTGCGACGGACTTGAGTTGCCCGTACCATGAGGCAGGACTTGTGACGTCGAGCGCGACGTCGAGCCGTTTGATAGGAAAGTAAGCAGTAAGCACGACCAATCGGCGGGGGACAGCCGCAAGCCTACGGTAGCCGTAGCACCCACACACCCCGAGCTGCAGGCTGAGGCCGAGTGTTGCAGGGTCCGACTACGAGCCACCACCAGGCGGTGGTATGTGAGACACTGGTCGGTCGTTCTGGGTGTTCCACGGGGGACTCTAGGCTCAGATGGACGTCGAAGAATCCGTCGCTAGCCGCACAAGGCCGTGCATGCACACCACGGGAGGCGGGGAAGACGGGTTGCCCCCCGTCGCTCGTGGAGCCGGGCACCACGTCCGACTCCGCGCCTGGATTGGATTAAGGACTCGGGGCCACGCATGCACAGAAACGTGCGCGCGGTGAGAGGCCTGGCCGCGGAGGGACTAGTGCTGAGTAGTGAGAGTGGGTGACGAGGCGGGCGGCCTCTGGCCAGGGAGCGTGCGCGTCGAGAGGGGGCGAGCAGTCCTGAAAGCGAACGTCAGCGGCGCGACGAACTCGAGGCAGACGGACACGCCTTGTCCGCGTGTTGGCCCGAGGGGAAGTCGACGCCGCTCGCTGAACCTTGTTCGTGGGCCTTGTGCCCCCGCATCCGCCAGAGCGGGCCGCCCGTGCTGGCGTCTGTTGGAAGGTTCGGTGCCTTTAAGAACTTGATGCGCATTGCGCAAGCGGCAGGGGGGCGGCAGGGGCACGACTGCACGCAAGCCCAGATCGCAGAAGGACGGAGGACGGGATGCGATCAGTCCCACAGATTAGGATCTGCAGCATGCGCAGCACGGACGCACGGCACAGCACACGGGGAGTGTGATTTCCACGGTGCAGGACGCCTTGGATACATCATGGGCGGTGAGAAGGGAGTTCGGGGGGCGTACGTGCTGTGCCTATGTTATTGCAGTGCTTACATAGAAGAACACCTACGTACATAGACGCGGACGCGGCTTGATTGAGGCGAAATATCTGTATTCACTGAATCGCCATGTCAGTGAGCGGCGCATGATGGGAGCAAAGTGGTGGGACGATTTACCGGCTGAAGGCGAGATGCATATCGAGATGCTAGGCACCGGAGGAAAGAAATCCTGACAAAGATGTCCGTGTAGAGCCAGTGAGATTCGTTCCGCCACTGGGGAGTTGTCGATGACCTGAACACGTCCTTACGTTGGTGGCTAAGCGAGTCTACCCGCGATGCGTCGATGTGCTTGTCAGTGCTGTACACGCCTTCTGTCGGTTAACTCGGCAGCGGAGTATACGGCTGAGACCTCGATGCTGTCCCCACAGGCCATAGCTTTGGCGCAGGAGAACCGAGTGCTCAGCTTGGGGCGACTAATTGCGGTAGCTCGAGTCGACGACTCTGTTCGTGAGAACGACGGGCAGTGGCATGGTATCGCTGTGGACCAGCTCTGCTTGGCGCTGAGAAGCGGAGGCACCTACCCAAGGCACATGGTACGCCTCTTGGACACCCACCCTCGTATCCGTGTGCCCTCATCTGAACCTCGACCTCGAGTCCCGCATCCCGCATCGCCGGCCTAGATGGCATCCTGCGCCCAAGGAAGCCGTCTGGATTCGACCGCCGTCGACGTGGCCGAGCGTACAGACGTCGCAACGGAATCAGATAGATTGGTCGAATCCCCGAAGGGGAAGCAGCGGACTCGAATTGCGTCTGCGCTCTGACAGCCGGATGAGAAGGCTCCCATGTCCGGCGGTGCGCACACGGAGAGCGGGCGGCGCCGCGGGGCAGAAGCGTCCAGTACTGAGTTGCGAATAGGCACCCGTCGACCCCACCCGAGAAAGAGCGGGGATCAGGTCAGGAGACCAGGCTGGCAGATAGGCTTGCAAAATGGGAGAGGAGGGGAGATGCGCGGCTGGCGGAGAGTCGGACACCGGTGGGCGTGGTCCGACCCCAACTCCGTCTCCGAGAGATCGGCGGCGCACTGAGCCGCGGACGGCCACGATTGAATAGTGCTTGATCCAATCCATCCCATCCGCTCGTAGCCGGCCGCGAACACCGCCAGCAGCCGGCCGCGAGCACCGCCCGATGTGTCTGCGTTCGCGCGCGCTGTGCGCATGGTGCTTCCAGGGGGAGCGGGCTGACACCTGGATTGTGTGCGTAGCCCGAAAAGGGATCAGTTTTTGAGTTGTGATTGACCAAGCTTCCCTGGGAGAACGGCAAGGCGCCAGCTCGATGAATGTACTCACGGGTGCAGACGTGGGGAACCACTGGGGCAAGGAACCAGTCGGAAGCGCACTCAAACCCCCACCCGCTCCGGCGACCGCGCGGCATACTGGACTGCGGCACGCGCCGTCCGTGCGCTCTAGGCGTCGCGCGACTGGTGACGAAGACTGAGTGAATAGGCTGTCGGCCCAATGTTGACCACTCACAGGGCGCGGTGCGAAACAGCAAGTGAGATGCGGCGGGTCGACGCCTGCATGCGACGTAACGGCGGAGCTCCGGGTCCCGAAAAAGCTGAAGTTGAAGTTGCCAGCTGCCAGCTCGAGTACAAGTGCAGAGCGCATCGGGTCGTCTTGGCTCCTCGCGTGCTTGCCTGGCGCACATCGCCCGCCCGAGCCTCGCGCGCTGTCGCGCCTCGATGCGGCGAATATGGTGCTCGCACCCTGAACTCTGAACAGCCCAAGTCCGCCATCATCGTCCGAAGCCCGAGGGCGGTGGCACGCCACAGCGGCGAGGCGACGAGGGCCTCCGTATGGCTGCAGGAGGAGCGCGAGAAAGCATGGTCTGGTCGGAAGGCGGGCATATGCAGTGCCTCGTTGACGCCGCGTTGTGATGAGCGGGACGTCGTCCACATGCTCCCGTCCGCAATCGGGCCAAGCCCGGCGCCTCGTCCGCCGTCGTTCCCAGCCTCGCTCGGACGCCGCGCGGGATCGCCAGATCGCCCGCCACGGCATCGGCATTCGGATTCTGGTGCAGCGGCGGCGCGGGGGAGCCCGGGGCGCAAGGACCTCAGAAAGGGACGCGGAAACAAATCGTGCGATACTCCTGCTTCTGGTGCGACGGGCGGGGAGGGCGCTGATAAGCGCGATGTGGGAGGCCAATCGCGCGCACGCCCCGCGCGCGCGGGGACAAAGGCATCATCTGCATCTGCATCCGCCCCCGTCGTCAGTGCTGACATCACCCTTCTCCTGGTTCCAACTTCTACAACGTGTGTTCCACGCTGCGACGAGTCGCTGACGCACGAACCTGGCTCTTGCTAGAACCACACGAAGATGCAGATGAAGACAAGATGAAGATGCACAGGGCGCGAGGGGCGATGGCGGAACGCGGGCGCCGCTCCGTCGCGACGCAACCGCCAACGGAGCGAATGGGAGCCACGCTGCGCGCGTTCGCACGGTGGTGGATCATGGTCCAAAGTAGGCACCAGCAACAGCACTGTTGCGCGACGCCCAGAGGTCGCCAGGACGCAGCAGCATCATCTGCATCCTGGCAGCCGGCGACAATTGGAGCAGGCTTGAGGCGAGAAGGTATCTGAACCATCCCGCCGTCGGTCCCCGCAGCAGCACGCGGGGCAGGCGGACCGCCTGTGGCGCAACCTCGAGCGTTCTGTGCGAAGTCGGCGGCTCCAGCTTCCAGGAGCTGCCGACCGCCGCGCAGAGCGATCACGGCGGCGCTCGCCACAAGCTCCTGCCTGTAAGTAGCGGTCCGGACGTGCGTGCGGTCTGCGTTGCCTCGAGGCGACGAGGCGGAGCGCGCGTCACCCTGCGTCCCGAGGCCACTGGCCGGAGTCCAAGGCGGGGGAGGCGCGAACGGTTTGTCACTGACAGGGACGGGGAACCAGCAGCGACGTCGACCGCTGATCGGCGCGTCCGCATGCTGGTGTCCGCGGCGGGCCTCGACTTGCAAGCGCCATGTTCCGCTGGCGAGCCGTCAACGGTGACCGCAGGCCAGGGCCTGGGGTTGACGTTGGTTGCTGCCTGTCCGTCGTTGCTCCGTTGCGGGTGGAATCTTGGTAGCTGGCGGTTAGCGGTCAGGAGAGAGCGCGACAAGCGCACGCGGGCGGGCGATGGCCGAAGCGGGATGCCCGCCTGGGATGGCGTGCCGGGCGGCGCGGGCGCTGTCGACGTTCTTCGAGGAAGACACGTGGGCGCGCGGCGTGGGTTTCTGGACGTGCGCGGCGGGACATCTGTTCTGGCGGGGCGCCGTCGCGCCAGCCGGACGGCATGTGTCATCGCCCGAGACGACGAGCGCACGTCCGGCGCGAATATTAGAAAAGGGGACCGCTCCAGGACCCCGACCAGCCCGACGCTTGCGCTCCTGCCGTTTTCGGCTCCGAAGGCGGAGGCATTTGGTTCCGCGACGGGCGGCCCGCGCGACTCCGTGGAGGGACTGTGGCCGAGGCCCGCGCACTCTCGCAGCTTCCTTCCCTCGCGCGAGTCGCATGCGCACGCGCACGCTGCTGCGTCTGCAGCCAGACACCATCAGCAACGGCAACTCACCGCACCCTCGCGCTAGCCGCTTTGGCAGATGTGGTCAGTGCTTCCAAGTCTGTCCCAGCCTCGGATCGAAAACGTACAGATGAGCCAACATCCAACCTAACCCATGCCGACGCTCATTTTCGTCTCCACGCACGCTCCCGTGGGCCCGTCCACCCACGCAGGTGGCATCCGCTACGGTCAGCGCGCTGCGCCAGGACCCAGCCTGCGATCGACTGCATTGGCAGGGAACATGGCGGCCGCAGCGTTCGCCGGCTCGCAGCTGCCAAGCAGGCTGCACGCCCTCGGGCGCGCGACAGAAGCTCCTGGGGGCTGGCTCCGGGGCGTGTCGTGTGGGAAAGGCCGACAAACAGCCGCACTCCGCACTCTCGCCGTCCGACGCGTGACGACGGTGGGCTGTCGACGGTCATCGATCGGGCAGCGAGGGGCCCACGCCGGCTGCGCACTGTCGGGCGAGGCGAGCGCACGCCGGGCGGAGGGCTGGTTATAGACAGGTCATCTGAGAATGCGTTCACCCAGTCGAGCTAGGCAGAGCTGCTGCCGCGTGAGAAGGCGGCATGGGGCATGATCGTCAGAGGAGGAATAGTACCTGACGGGACGTGAATGCGCTGCCATATGCAGTAGGTGGCGGGACTTTAGACGGGGACACGACTGCAGTGGCCGGCGCCTCGAGGAAGAGCGCAGGGAGCTGTTAGCAGACCGGGGGAACAAGCTTGGAGAAGAGGAGACCTAGGATAGACAAATTGGTGGGTCAGTGAACGTGGCCTTGGGGGAGAGAGTGGACAAGGAGAGGAGGACATGCCGGGCGCATGAGAGAGCGATGTGTGGACTTGCTGCGGGGCCGGAGAGGAGAGAAGATCAGAGGGCGCAGGAGGCCATGAGGCAGGAGGGAGGACGGACGATCTTGGAAGGAAGACAGGTAGGAGGAGGGAACGCGCGCCATGCGGAGGACCGACGGGAGGGTGGATGGCTGGATGGATGTGGTGAGGAAGATAGCGCTGGATGGAGATGGACGTGTGCTGAGGACTGAATGCGCATGAGGGGCGGAAGCGCGGGTTAGAGCTGGGGGGATGGAGACTGGGGTTGCTGGGGCGCGGGGAGGAGAAGACGAGAAGACGGGGCGAGAGGCGCGAGAGAGGGATGGGGAGATGACGTCTGAGCCGCGCGGCCGGGGTGGGCTTGGATCTGGGCCGGGGGAGGCGTTGGGTGAGAATGAGAGCGGGACAAGGGCGAGTGGGAGGGCGGCGGGGATCGGGAAGGGCCGAATGGTCGGAGAGGGCAAGCGGGTGGAGGTGAGGCGGCAGTGTGGGCTTGCCTGGTCGAGGAAGACGCGAGGGAGAGGAGTGGCCGGTCCGCATGGATCAGACGGGGCGTGGAATTCTATGGCCGGGGAGGCAGCGGGAGGGGCAGAGTGAGAGAAAGCGGGAGGAGGATATGGCAGGGGGTGGCGCTGAATGGACTGGACGATGTGCGCTCGTGGCCGGAGAGCCAAGTCGGAGGGGATTCGACTTCTGGCTGAGAAAGAGGATCCTTGCCGTAACCTCGTGTTCGGAAGCGCTGCAGGGGGCGGTGCGGGCCTCCCGCGCTGCGAGTATGTCGGACTGCAGGTGCAGCTGCAGGCAGGGGCGAGGAGAGGCGAGCGCTGGGGTGGGTGGGCGACGGGGGCGATGGAGAGGATCGTTGGCGAGGCGTTGAGTAGCGAGCGAGGCTGCGCCCTCCGCCTGGATACATCCCGATCGCGATCTGCGCACCCGAGGCGGGCGCGGCGGGCGAGGGCGGGACGCAGGTGGCCGGGGTCCAGACGGCGCGGGCGAAGGGCCGGAAAAGGACGAGGGCAAGCCCGATTGGGAAGCTGGGGAGGGAGGGAAAATGAAAACCGGCCAGAAAAAGGGAATGTGATGGGGAGCGTGGCGCAAATAGTCGAGGCGATATCAACCTTGGCTCCTCCCCTCAAATATGGCCCCGCCCCGCCCCCCGCCCCCAGCTCCCCTCTCCCGACATCCCCCCCCTCCCGCTCGTCCCCCGCCTCACCTACCTGCTGTCCCCCACGTCCTCGACGCCCTCGTCCTCGGCGACCCCGCCCGCCATGTCCGCGTCCCCACAACCCCCCGCACCGCCGCCCAATCCCGAGCCCACCCCGCAGACCAACGGCTCTCCCCCCGCGTCCTCCTCCAGCTCCCCCGCCCAGCTCGCGACCCTCCTCGCCAAGTCGCTCCAAGAGACAGAGTCTCTCAAGGCCGAGCTCTCCACCGTCCGCCGACGAGCAGACAAGGCTGAACGTCTCCTCGCCACATTCCAGTCCAACGCACAGTCCCCACCAACGGCTCCCCACCCCAAGGCGCGTCCCCAAAGGACTCTTGGCCCGCCACCGCCCGCAAGGCCGTGCTCGACTACGAGGCCCGCGCAGACCGCGCAGAGCTCGCTCGCGACGAAGCCATCGCCCGCCTCCAGATGCTCCAGGAGTCATGGCAAGAGGTCGACCGCTACTTCGCCGCCCTCGAACTCCGCGCATCCGAAGCTCGCGCCCAGTTCTCTCGTCTCGCCGCCGAGGGTGGCGGCCCTCTAGTCCAAGTAAATGCCATCCCCTCGTCCTCACAGAACGCAGTCTACGTCCCCACCGTCGTCCACGGCGCCATCCATCTCCCCCAGATCCCCCCCGCACGCTCCCACCTTTCCCGCACCTCTTCCCATAGGCTCACCACATCCCAGCCATTCCCCGCCATTCCCCTACCCCCACCACCGAGCACGACCTCAAGCCGTGTCCGTCCCCGCGCAGGCAGCATGGATGCAGGATACGGCCCTCCCTTGTCTGGTCCCGGCGCCCCACCCCCCGCGAAGCGGCCCCGAAGCGACCGCGACGACGATCGTGGCCGCACCAGGCGATACAGCCATTCCGTACGTTACCATCTCCTTGTTACCCGCTGACTATCTTTGACCGTTTCCACTCCAGCCGTCAAACTCCCCGCATCCCGCATATCTCTCGAATGGCCATGCAGCTGACCACTCGCCTCAAATGGCACCTCACTCCGCCGTTGCCTCAGCTCTCCATCCCAACTCCCACTACCATCCATACCCGCACCCGTCCTCGCGACCTGACCGCGACGACCCGCGATATGCATACCCCGAACAGCACCGCTCGCGGCGTCGCGCTCGCTCAACTTCCCACGGCCGGTCTTCTCGCAGCCGCTCGCGCGGCTCTGCAAGTAGCCTCGAGGACATGCTGATTGAGGCAACCACCACGGGAGACGACAATGCCGCCCACGCCCACGCCCACCGCGCTGTGCATCCCGGACAGCATCTCCACCCGTCCTCGCGTCACCGCTCCCCTTCCCCCGGGTACCACCTCGGTGTTCCGTCCCAGCACGGCCGTCCGCGCGCCTCATCCACGCTCGTAAACCGCGGGGTCGTTGGCGCTCCCGGCCAGATCGCGTCTCCACCAGGTCCGCTCCTCGCGCCGGGCCAGTCGCAGACGTTCCAAACCCACATTTTCGCACCCCCTGTCACTGGCGCGCCCGTCAAGAAGTCCAAGATAGGTGCGGCGGGTTCGCTCAGTGGCAACGGGAGTGTGCTGACGTTAGGTAAGCCCGAGCTCTCTTTCTTCGTGCCTATTTCTGCGAGTCCGGTCCTGACCCTGTGCCCAGGTCCTACAGGCAGTGTCATTTCAGGTCCATCGGCGATCGGCGGCGGCGGCTTCCCGCCCACGAACTCAGCGGGCCAGCGCATTTGCCGGCAATGCGGCCTGCCCGGGCGGTACAAGGAGGGCAAGTGTGTGGAGAAGTGGGGACCGGGTCCGGAGGGTCCGGGCACAGTGTGCGACAGGTGCGCCCGCCGAAACTTACCGCTAGTTCCGCGTGTAGTGACCGCGCGTCGCGCGCACAGGTGCCGCAAGAAAATGAAGCGCGTCGAGCGCCGCGGGACCCTCGACAGCCAGAGCATGGCGGCCATGCACCACCAGCCCGCCGCGATCCACCCCTCTGGCGCGCCGCAAGCGGCCCCAGGCTCCCTCACGAACGGACGTATGGGCGGGTCCGACCGGCATGTGCACCGCACCGACACGCTCCAGGCGCACCCGTCGTCGCAGAGCCAGACGCGGCTCGGGCCCAGCGGCACCCACATCCTGTCGGGATCCCAAGGCGGTTACGGGCGTCACGACCGCGACCGCGAGCAAGGTGCCTCCTCTTACCACCCCTCGTACGTGCCCTCCCGCTCATCTCAACGCGGTCCCACCCCTCCCGGGATCGCTACTCTTCCAGGTTCGAGCGCCAACGAGGACGACGGCCCGTATGACGACCGCGACCGCGCGCACCACCGCTCCTCGGCGGGCCACGCACACACAGCGCAGCACGCCATGAACGGGCACGGGAACGGGGGTGGCAGCAGCCGGTCTGCGAGCCACTCGCCCACGATGAACTCGCGCTCTGCTGCGGGCGGGCAGAACTCGACCTCAGCGAGAGGCTCTCCGCGCGGATCGGACGGCAAGTCCAAGTCGTCGGACCTGATGGACGTCGATGCGGACGGCGAGGAGGTCGATGCGGACGCGGATGGCGACGCGGAGGCCGACGCGGACGCGGACGAGGCAGATGCTGATGCCGATGCCGACCCCGAGGCCGACGCGGACGCGGAGCTGCTCGAGGCGGTGGACGCGGCCGAGGCGAACAACGCGACGGACGAGGAGTGGATGAAGAAGGAAGATGCGTAGCGTTGGCACCCGTCTTCGTGTGTAGAGGCTCCTGGCTGGCTGGACGCTGCGGCGCCGTGGACGGTGGAAGGACAAGAAGTCTATGAAGATGTCGCATATGCGACCGACACATGTTTTTTTTTACGATCCTCTATGGCCCCTTATGACCCGCCGCTCTCGCTCATCCCCCATCCCACCACTACTACGATTGATCTCGACCGCGTCACCCTAGCGTTGGCCGCGTCGGACCAAACCTACAAGTATGTACACTCGTCGATTATTTGCTCATTGGCCCCGCTCGCTCCGTCTGGAATCGCCTCGCCCCCCGTCGTGTATTATGGTTATGCTTTTAGATCTCACCATCCGCATCCCTTAAGCATACACATACACATACGTCGTGTCTCTCGTGTAATTGTCCACTCTTGCTGCCTTGTTTGTTTGTTGTACTCGCAATGTTTTCCTTATGCACGTCCGGATACAAGTCGTCCCAACGACACTGTAATAATATTCTTGTTCGAGGATCCAGCTCTCTCTCTCCCTCATCGTCCTGCGTTATGTGAACAAGACTTCGAAAGCCTTCAATTCAGGCTTTAGCGCGTTGATCGCCCAGAATAGTTCTCGTCATATGCTTATTTCGTTGGCTGCCTTCTCGTCATATTTAGCGAAGACATTGGCCCACAGCGGCCGCTGGGTTGCCGCGCTGCCGGCTCATCGCTCATTGTAAAGACTATTTCTCACCCAAGGGTGAGTATATATTACTCATAACGCCTCCCCAGCGCACTACGGCCCCAGTTACGGCCCCTCAGAGACTGCGAGATACAATTTACAAAGCGTAGTACTGGCTCCGAAAATACCGGGGTTGGCATTGAGGACCTGCGGACGCGGCGCGATATCCAGTTTTCATTCGGTGCGCCGAATGGAGCTTCCGACTCGTACCTAAGAATAAGCACGTTTACAATCGCTATTCACTCCAGGGTTCGAGCAGTGGTTCAGGACTTCCGCGGATCGACTAGGGCCTTGTCGAGTTTGCGTCGTCTAAGCCGACTTGAATCACCCCCTCCGCTCTACGCACGCCTGTGCCTTTTCCGACAGGGTCTCCACAACATAGTTTCCTGTTGGAACGTGGATTTTGAGCAAGCGAGCGCTTGCTCGCCGGGAGTTTCCGACGTACGATACGACTAGATATATGCCGCGTGCGCGCGCGGCAGCAACCTTGGGTACAGGGATTACACAATGATATACGTCATAGCTACAATACATCAGAGAAGCGGAGGTTGTCGGAGATGCAGGTACTGCAGGTGTGTGCTGAGCGAGGGGAGCGGAGGAGGAGGTAAAGAGCGTGCGCAGAGAAGTGTACAGACCAGTGAGGCTGCGATTGGGGTCGAAGGGCGTGGTCGATTCGGACGATGGTGCACTCGGCGACGACCAAGTCTCCAGGTGAGAGCGATGAGGGATTGATGGGATCGCCAAGCTGCTGTGGAGCGGCGAGATGATTGGTTGCGTCATAGGTCATTGGGAACCACTGTTGAGTGGGAGATTGGTGACGGTCGAAGGAATGTGGATTGAGAACGCACTGTGGAAGGAAAGCCATGAATGTCCACAGCTAAGGTTGGTGTAGGATGAGAGGCAGGTAGTGATTGTTCTCTGGAGGTGAATCGTCCTCTGTCGAGGATTCGCGCAGCGGCAGTGCGGTCAATGTCTCTGAACAGTTCGAGATCGATCGCTCCCGTGGAGGGCCCTATTTCATTCACATCGAAGCGGAAACCGGCCAAAGTTGCAGGGATCCACACACGCATAGGATGCTGGTCGATGACGAGCCATGACTGGTACCGTTCATGCGGCATCCAAATGCCCGATGTGGCCGCGAAAGCAATTAATAGGGTGTAAAGTAGGGGGGGATTAGGGTTAGAGTGAGGTTCAGGTGAGCTTTTCCGAGATTGTTGCGACATAGCGGGCGTACCGCTATGTCGCAAAAAGAAAGAAGGGTCGGAACTTATCGGGAACAGGAAAGTTGCGACATAGCGGAGTGACTGCTATGTCACAGATATGGGAGCAAGACTGCGTACCTGGCAAACTCGAATAATGGTGTGATAGCAAAAATGGCATTGGGCATAGATGGTGACTGTGTAGAAAGGAAACTTAGTGAAGATGATAAGATAAAAGTGATGTGAATGCAGGTGGGATATGTAGTGAAGACAGGCATAAAGGAGGGTCGAACTGGGTGATGTCGACAGCTTTTTAAATGAACTCATGTATGACAGAGGGGGTAAAAGACTGCCCGTAAGGGTTAGGGCCATAAAATCACAAGGGTTGGGGGTCTGAAGTGCGCGGACGAAGGGACCAAGGTTAGGGTTAGGGTTAGGGTTAGGGTTAGGGTTAGGGTTAGGGTTAGGGTTAGGGTTTAGGGTTAGGGTTAGGGTTAGGGTTAGGGTTAGGGTTAGGGGTTTAGGTTAGGGTTAGGGTTAGGGTTTAGGGTTAGGTTAGGGTTAGGGTTAGGGTTAGGGGGGGGAAAAAAAAAAAAAATTTCTTTCCTCCTTTTTTTTTTCC